>MU913276.1:0-17191 GCA_036418165.1 Cooperia oncophora | reverse complement strand
GAACCCTTTCTCTCCTTCAACATGCCATAACCTCTGAAGGAACCTTAGGATCCTATGCAAAATCATTTCAAGGGCCAGGTTACGATATGATACAGTCATGGGTACACCGTAACTTCACAAAAACAACGCTACCGTATTCAGCAAAGGGAATGCTCGGTTCAGTGCGCTTTCTGCCACAGTGATTGGGACAAGTTAAGTGCTTGGCACTTACTCAAACGTCGGAACGATACTCAAAATCCTTTCACAGTTTTGAAGGGAAGGAAATGCTTTGAAGACGAAACCTAAGAGGACGAAGCGAGAACATCAATAGACATTTGCCCAGAAGAAATGGGTTGGGTATTTTCAGAGTTTCAAGACTTCTTTGTCAGTGCTTCCTCTAGAAGGAGCTTCTTCGTTAGTGCTTCCCCTAGTAGAAGCTGACCCAAGGGCGCTGATTCGACTGAAACTGCGGAACCTGACAAATTGAGGGCTGATTGTGCAGATCGGATCCCCTTATTAAACGCGCATAATAAACATGTATATCGGTTTGAAGGGTGATAAATAGTTGCCAACTCGCACGTGAGTTAGTGGGCAAAGCAAGGTTGGTATAGCCAGTCCAGGATAATATGAAGGCAAATTACGAAGGGAATTAGATGGTCAAGGCATCAGAGCTCACCGTTCAAAGAAGATTTGGGGATTCCATTGAGCTTTACTGAACCACGCGGTAACCCGCACCTCCAGCAGGATCATTTAAAGGCAGTTGGCACGATAAGTCTCTAAGACGAGTAGGATTAATACGCCTGGCAGGAAGGAATTCCGCACTCTTGAGCAGGCGCTGCGTGGCGCCTTTTCCAAGAAAGGCACCTTTATAAGGCTCCATCAAGCTGCAACACGCGGACGCCCACCGCGCCCGCCCGCCCACAAATGGACGACCGTACCTGATGCTCGTATTGCTTCATTTGCGAAGTAAAATATGAAGCGAAGGGATTGACATGAAGCGGCCGTAGTGCTGCATGGATATATGAGTACATACGGGGGGGGGGGCAAAAAAAGTCACTTTTCTTCATTGACTTTCGAGGCGCTATAATCACACTTTATTAAACTCTCATCGGACATTTTCACCACCATATTAAATAGCATATTAAATACTATCATTGACAACTAGTATCTAGGCCCGCCAACAGCCTTACTCGGACGAGCGCGAAGCATCGAGAAGACTTCCTGGCGGCACGGCAACTGCGATGTGGTGCCTCTGAGATCCAGGCGAGATAGTCCGATTTCTCGTCACACGTGTAGAGCATCTATTGAACTCGCCGCCGACAACCCGGGTACTTGATAGGGGATTTACGGTCAGGCTGGACCTACCTTCGGACTATTCCATTCTTTCCTTAGCCGTACTTGGCCCCTTCCAATTACCATGGTGGGAGAGTTTCTCCATCGTCCCTTCCGACCTTCACATGGTGCCTCCCAATGTCTGCTAGGCCAGTTAAAAGTTCTCAACTCGAAGCGTTACGTACGATGGGAGAGGATATCTCTTCTTTCAGCTTGCTCATGTACCCGCCAGCACTCACTTTCAGTTCCGGGGTCCACGAAGAAAATATTGGTCTTCCCATTCCAGGTACGTCCGGTCCATACCATCAACCCGCGCCTTGACGACTGTGGTGAAGATGATGTCCTAGACCGTGGCGACGTTGTCAGAGCTGGCTCCGTTATGTTTGAAGGTCTTCGTGCAGATACAGAGTACTGCTCTTGCAGGTCCTATCATGGGTGACTCCATACTAAGCAGAGTTTCGGTAGCTGTTTGGAGGGACATAAATTGCAATAGGTCTTCTCCGTCAGGCTGGCGACGAGTAAGGAGAAATGACCGCCTGTAATATTTTTGGTCGCACCTGGAAGGTGATAGCCGAAGAGCCAGTTTCCTTGCTGTATATAGGAACATCTTGGGTTATTCTTTCTTACGCCTGGTACGGCTCGTATCCACGTCCTCTGTCTGGGCAACGAAAACTTTGCTGATATGTGGCTCGGTCGAAGTTACTTTTTTTTGCCCCCCCCCCTCCCCCTGAATATGCAGTCGCCTCTACCGTAGCGATTACTGACATGCCTACGGGAAGCACGTCCGAAATTGTCCATTAAAAACAAAGGCTTCATTGAACGGTTTGACGTTTCACTTCGTTTTTCGCCATTTTCCCACCATAAAGCACCCTGGTAGAATTTTAACCGAGCATCAAATTATCGTGCCATATGCCTTTGAGGGATTTCGCTCGCCTTAGTTGCGCTCTTTCTCGTACCGGCGTTGATGCAGGCCGATGAAGATGACTAATCAGGTGGGAAACTTCATCAACTGATAGATAAGGTAAAATATTTGATGAGCGCCCCTAGGGAATCGCAGCCGCATTCGTTGTCGCAGTCGCTATCGGTATAGTCGTCGGGCACCAAGCACGAGAAGCCCCGTGAGCAATGGAACAACGATTCTTGCGCCGATTCCAACTATACAAAATACCCGAAAAGCTGAGATGCCTGTCCCTCCAACAAGACAAGGGCTCTCTTAAGATAGGAGAGGGGACGACAACGGGACTCGGATGGAAAGATGGGGAAAGCTTGACTTTGAAGACGTCGCACTCAGCAGGCTTCTCCCTACAGACGAGTCTGCTGCTACGTTAGCAGCCCTCAAGGGATAAAAGGTCCCGGAAGGGATAGGTGTTCTATTGTAGGGATCTACGTGCAAAACGGGAAAGGCAGAATCTGGAGAGACGCTTCGGAGTACGCCCAGCCGATATCGAACCGCGTGGTTTCCTCTTTGAAAAAAACTGTTTCCTCAATTGCAGTATGCATGATGAGCTCCAAATACTCTGTAATAAATCTAAAGAGGCCTGCAAGAATTGACCGCCAACTTCTTGCCTGCACTTTTAAAAAAATGATAGCCTCCAGAAAAGAACCCTCAAACACCGCAAGACCATTTCTGCTAAGCCAGCGGTATCTAATTGCCTTTAGCTGGATTACCTTTGGTCAAAAACTTCCATTGAAACCATGTTTCTCGAAGGTTCATAAGGAATTACATTCTCCAGAAGGCTGTCCTAGTACTTTCCAAACTTCTTGAAGATTTGTGCTGAATCCCAGACCCCAGGTGGGACTCGAGCCCGCATCTCCAGCTGAGTGCAGGAATGCGCTATCTGTTACAGCACGAGGACCGCTTTTACCCTTTTAGCTCAGTATCTTTTGTAGCCGTAGTAGGTAGCGCTTCGCCCAGTCAGCTAGAGATGCGGTTCTACAGGCGGGGCCAAAAAAAGTCACTTCGACCGAGTCACATATCAGCAAAGTTTTCGCTGCCCAGACAGAGGACGTGGATACGAGTACCAGGGCGGAAGATACCCAAGATGTTCCTCTATAAGCAGGAGCTGGCTCTCGCCCATCACCTTCATGTACACCAAAATATGAAGTCATCTCCAGTCGCAGCCTGACTGGAGAAGACCTTTGGAATTCATGTCACCTCCAAACAGCTGCGAAACTTCTAGTATGGAGTCATGGATAGCTACCTGGAGACCAGTACTCTCGATCTGGAAGACCTCCAACATCGAGCAGCTCCACGCAGTCGCCAAGGCGCGGGTTGATGGTATGGACCGGACGTACCTGGAATGGAAAGACCAATATTTTCTTCGTGGACCCCGGACTGAAGGTGAGCGCTGGCGGTTACATTGAGCAACTCGTGAAGAATATCCTCCTCACATGTGGTCGCCCGTACCTTCTTGGAAACTTTGTACTGCTACAGCATTGAGTGCCACCACATGAAATCGAAGGGCGTTGGAGAAACACTCGCCTACTTGGAATGGAAAGGGGCTGAATTTAACCTGAGGAAGATGAAAGATCGCCAAGTAGGGTCACCTGACCTGATCCCTCACATTACCGGTTATTTTTTGGTTGTTTTGTTTTCTTATTTTCTCGTTTTTTGGGCGGAGTTCAATAAAGGGTGCGTCTACGGGGCGGAGAAAATCGACTATCTGCGCTGTTTCAGCATTCATCGGCCTGTTGTGCGGCTGCCAGAAATCTCTCCGATGACGCTCGTCCAGAAGGCTATGGCGGAGTGCGATGATAGTATTTGATTATCGCCGCTTTAATATGTGTGGAGGTAGAAATGTCCCAGAATTTGATAAAGTGTAACTTATGGCGCCTCGAAAGTCAATGAAGGAAAAGTGACTTTTTTTGCCCCCCCCCCTGTATTTCCGCCCAGGGTTTAACTTCTGCCAGACTCAGCATTCTTACGATTACTTCCGGAGCGCGAAGTGTGGTGTGAAACAGCAGTCACAGAACATACAGATCGGCGGAAAATAGAACCTAGGTCTCTACTGAGAATATATAGAGCTATAAAGCTACTACCAGCTGAACTATCCAATTTTAAGTAATCTGACGATGGCTTTATTAACCAGACATCGCGACAACTCGTCCAAATGATCAAGGAAACGACAACTGTTTTTGGCTTCCACTGAGGCGTCGATAAAGCTGAGCAAAAGATGTGATTTTGTTCCTGCACAACTCAATAAAATGTCCGAAAAACCGAATAAGGATGTTGGTTTGATGAGTTGCGGCGGGCGGCGAATCACACAGAAACACACGTTCACGAACAACGCACGAAAATGGAATTTGTCGGACTTCGCAGAGTTGCGGCTGGCCGGCCGGCCATGGCCTGCGCTGGCCGCCGGAAACGCTCAACTCCACGACGCTGATTGGGACTCGTCGAAACAGCTGGATGGCCACTGGCAACGCTGGCCAATCGGCTAGGGTTCATGGACGAAATGCCGCAGGCCATCAGAATTAAGCCCGTCATATCTTCATGGGGAATCTCCTCACAATGGGGTGCTTATCGAAATCCCTAATGATGAGGGTTGGTGAGAAATCGCTGTGGCCGCTGGCTTGGTGACTAGTGAATGTCCCAGAGCATACACACGACTGAATCTTGTTGGGAGTATTTATGTAGAGGTTGAGAGCTGCGGATGGCTGACTTAGAGCTATCCAGCAGAAAAACCTTGTTCCATCTCAAACGAGGTTACATGAAAAGAAAAGAGAAACAAGAGCTCAGGAGGAATTGCTCCGCTGAAGAAAAAACCTCTATATTTACGTAGTCCTCAAGAATAATCGGAAGAAAGTGCCTTCGGAATGGCAACTCTTAGGGCAGACCCGCGTGGTCTAATCAAGGTAACGGGCAGTTATGGTAGTCGGAAGGGAAGACGCGAGCCCTCACGTCTGAAAAGCAGCATAAATTCGGAATATAGTCTTCACTCAGCTTTTGCGGTTTTGCGGCTTTGCGCCGTAATTGGCAACTCATTCTCACGACCAACACTGGTAAAACAGAGCTAACCAGGGAGTGAATCATCAGGCAGAGCTTCTAGCTTGGAGGCGCAGTCTACGTTGACCGTATAGGCGGAGACACCCAACTGTTATGCGTTCTTCGGCGGTGCTGCTCTCCTCTCGAGAACGGCAAAGAGGACGGGGCACTATTGGGAAGGGCGTCTGTCGGCTGTTTAGCGAGATGAGCGTTGACTGCGCCGATCAAAATTCATCGTATCCCATGGTAAGATTAAAAGACTAGTGAGACCTGAGTGGGTGGTCGGAATGTGCGGCGGTTTACCCACAACTCGATGAGTAACCTTATGAAATTTGACGCATACGAATCCTGCTGAACGTTTTTGATTGGCAGTCGTCATGTAATTTTGATGGATTGACCCCGGCATCGTCAAGCTGGCATCGACCATTTCTCTCAATTTTTACAACAGCCGTTTTCTGTAATGGTAGGGATCGAACTCTGGCTTCGCACATTGTAAAAGTGAGGCTGCACTCCGTTTGCTGTATACTTCTTTGTCGAATCAGTTACGTTCAGGTTCGAATGACGCGTACGCGACGTCATTCGCAACATAGCCTTCGCCGTTTGCAAGCGACGCCTGCGCGCGTCATCCTTACCGGGACCTAATTGATCTGATGAAGAATCGCTATAGTACATAGGTCAAGTAGCTAGAAAAACTAACTAGTTGGCACACATTACCTCAAGGTTGATCTCCTAATCGGCGCCTGGGAGGTTTTTCATGTGGTTTTTGTTCTTCCGCAAGAGAATTGTTCCAAAAAGCACGGAATATTGATTGAAGTGCTCCCAACAATGAGTTCCTCACAAAAGTTCGATCAAAAAACCCTTTGTCCACCAGCTGGGGTCCCTTTTTTGTGCTGTGCAAAAAACTTGCAAAAATAGAGTTGTGGGGACAGTTTGAGTGGCAAGAAAGGCGAAAAGCATAAGCCTTGAGTGGAGGGACATGCGCCAAATGTGCATATAATCCTGGTGTTTTTCACTTCGAAGCTCCAAGAACTACGACAATTTACACAAATTCTGATCCTCTCCAGTCGAACAAAAGCTTCGCTACGTCAGCTGCATAAACTATTCTATTTCGAGGCGTAAAATGTGCTGTTGAGGGAAAAGTCAGGGCAAACTAACACTTCACAAGCCGGTCGGCCTAAAAGTCCCATGTTTTGGTAGAAACTCCCAAATAAAAAGTGCAAAACAAAGTCAATGGTTACATTGCCAGGACGAAGGCAGCACAATGGCTGATAGGCATCGTATCCCATCTTGTGGTCCGAACTAACCCAGTAGTTCAGTTCGCCAGGGTCAAAAGTCAAAAGTAGGCTGCCGAAAGAAAATTAGACTTTGTAGACGGGATCCGGGACATTAGAGGTAGGCCATCGCTGATATTCCCTCCAAGGTAAGCGCAATTCCAATAAGGTTAGAAGATGATCTTGAGGTTATCCTGTCTACAGTTGGCCTCAGTTGCCCCCAAAGCTTTTTCGTGCTAGGCCTAAACAATGGTTTGGACGTCGAAAGGAATGCCTGTATTAGATATTGCTTTCTAAACAACGAGACCTATCCAAAAACAATGTTATCATGGTGATTTTTCCGTCCTAGGATGCTTTTGCGAGAGGCTTATCACTTTCCATTTGGCTGACTGTCGCTGCCTATCGAAGACAATTTTTCATTTGACTACAATCTCCTCCACGCAATGCATGCCAGCCCTTCATTGCATCTCATACACCTTTTTCCCCATGCCCTTTCCGGTCAAAATGTGGTCTTTGCCTTATACATGCGGTAATTACGAAAACTCGAGCACTTTTTCACGATATTCCGGATGCTTCCGCTACTGTTTACGAGATTTTTGTTATCCACTCTAGGGCCAAGTCTATTTCAATGTGTCAATGGGTTTTTGAGTGGTCGGCTTGAGGTATTTTTTCTGCGTGTCAACTAGCCTTCTGTTGCCCCTTCTGGTAGTTCTGGCAATGAAGTGAAGTTTTAAGGAGTGGAGAAGCACCCCTTCCCCTTCAAGCGGTGCCAGTGGTGCTGTCACTTCCACAAGTGGCCAAACGGTGGCGTGAGAGCGAGAAATCAAAAAGTCACTTTTCGGTAAAAAGTATGGAAAAAAATATTACAAAACAATATTCCTGCCCATACTTTTCGGCCACTCTTTATATTGAAGAAGAGCGCTTCAGGTTGTTCCCAAGGGTTTAGTTAAGCTGAAAGATGAACGCAGGTGTGTCTTCATGGCAATGAAAAAGTCTGGTTGTTCAGCTACCTTTCCGTCTTCATCAGTACCGCGAATACAGCCCCTTTGGTGCAAGGTCCAACTTCATCGCCAATCTCTTCGCTTCTCCTTATGATACCGAATTTGAAAACGTGATCAATTTTTGTTCAATGGGATCCTGCCCCTTTGCCCTTTGACATCAGTTCAGTGAGAAGGCCAACAAGGTTCAGACTTCTCATCAAGTCATTAGAAAAATTTAAGATTGCCGCTCCACCAGGGTGTAAAAAAGCCGAAGATTTTTCGTTTGACCCATGACCCCCTGCGTAGTAATTGAAATGGGCCCATTGTTTTTGTTGTAACAAAGATCTATATTTTGAAACGTCTCCTTACTTAGACCCGAGACCAACTTTACGAAGACAATTTGGCGAATCGCACTGATTGTCCAGGTGTTTCTGAAAGTGCAAAAAAAAACAGAAAACTTTCTGGACGGTTGGCTCTGAAACCGCGTAGCCCTCACAAAGGATGACTGTCCCAGGCACTGAATCATTCAGCTGAGAGTATATAGCGACTTCCCAGGTTCCTAAGTTTTAACCCTTGTGAGCAATGAAAATTTAAGAGTATCGCCGATTTTTCCTCCGGCCAGTGGCGTAAGAGTCCATGGATTATGGATCATGAACCTCGGTAGTCGGAAATCATAGGATAATCGCTCTGGAATCTGTTAGGATAATTAAGGGCATGTGCCAGGGTGAGACGACAGCATAAGTCAAATTTTGCATGAATGAAGACTAAGTTTTTTTCCTTTTTTTGACACCAAACTACATAAACGTCAAGTGTTTGGCTCCAGCCAGATTTCAGAGTTGGGTCTCATAAAAACTACGATCGGCTTTTATGCAACACCAAAAAATTCTCTAGCGGAAATTTGTGAAAACTGGAAATTTGTTGACAATGAGCTTAGCTATCGTTTCGCCTACCCTTTCCCGAGAACTGGACCAAGAAAATATACCAAAAAGGGCAGCAGAGATTAGACTTCAACCAGTCAATAATTGATCAGGCGATGCATCGGAAACTGATTGTTTCTAATTCTCCACTGATGTTTTTATTATGTATTTGGTTCCTCTAACCATAAGATTAACGTGAATACGCGGAAATGTGTTGGTGCGGTCTTTTAAGGATGTCATTCGATCCAAAGGTGGCGTGATATTCCATCTCGTGCGTATAAAAATAGCCTCTAATGGGAAAAGAATACCCGAGCCGTGAATCTCTCTACTATACTAAGAATATGGTGGAACAGAGAACTATAAGATAACAGACCAATCCCGCGAGAGTTCGATGAGAAGAAAGGCGGTTCAAACAGGAAAGTCATCTCAGATGGCACTGCTGTTTATTTTTCGTAAAAGAAAAATCGAAGTATTGATCGACCGAGCGATTTGGTTCCGAGCAAGTTTCGGGATAGGAATTGTTATAGTATTAATCATTGTGATATCACTTCTTGATTTAGCAGAATGGACAGAAAATATGACTTGAAAGCCGAGAAGCTCCAGGCGCATTTTCCTGCATTGAGATGTCTGCATTAAAGAGCTTTTTAGTAGAGCTAATCGATGTATCGATTCGCGTGTTTTGTTCTAAACAACGACAACAAGGGAGAGAGGAGAATGCTCAATGAGCCGTATAGTGCTACTGGATATTATGCTGCTCCAAAATATTTATTGGCTCCACAGAAGTATTACCCAGCCGCGGTAAAAAAATCAATGGATTGAATTTCGAGAGCTTACGGCTCGGGCGCTTACCCTAGACATTCCGAACTGAGTGAGCAGGCTTTTTATAGAGACAAAAATCATCCCACAACGGAAATCGAGAATCCTTTCGATAGTTCCCCATGAGCGTGAAGCAATCGATATATCGATCGAAATCGATTGTAATCACTCCTAAATTAGAAGCAACAGGTGGCCACAAACAGGGAGTTATTTCGAAGTGCCATTATGATCAATATTTCTTTTTCACTGCAGCATATTTCAGACATATAACCTACGAAAATCAATAAATCGATTTCTCTGTGACCACGACCACTCTTGTGCTCATTTGTCTATAGCGGAAATATCGCCCACAAACAGTAAAAAATTGCAACAAAAGCAAAGTTTCGAAGGTAAAGAAATGTATCGATGTAGCGACCGATATCGATTAGCAGTAGTGGAGCAAATTCGGACACCACTCGGAAAGCACTGCAGACGAGAGGTAAGAAGACGTTGCGGGCATCAGTTTCAGCATGTGTGTGTCCAAAGGACACTCTCATGGGATTCGATCGGCTGCTCCACGCTGTGCCGATCTTTATTATCATCTATTTCGAGGCCCGACGACAGATGAATTCCCATATATCACAGAAAAATCAATGGTGGCAAACGGACAATTTCTGTCTGGAAAGGAAATGTCGGGGGCTGGGTTTTCCCCCAAAAATGCCATTTTTCAGACGTAGAAAAGGCGTAGAAAAATCTTGTGCAAAGCGAAAGTTGTGCTTTGATGGGGAGGGGTAGCACAGGTCCGCTATCTGTCTCCTATTACAATTCCTGACAGAATACTTCCACGTGGAAGTTGTAGGAAGGTTGAACCCTTCTTTGAGAATTTACCAAGATGTCAGACGCCCTTGTCACTCCTTCGAACCGCATTTCCTTCTCTCAAGTAGTAAATTTTGGCGCAGGTTAACATGGGTCCGCGAAACTGTTAATGGGCACGGCACGGCAGGCTTGTGACGGAACAGTTTGACATCAGTGACGTCTGAAGACACGTCATTAACGTGTTTAGTGACGTCAACGATACGTCATCTATCTCCCAACATATAACGTACTGGAGCGCATACCTGCATCACATCAGCGCCCTTGAAAGATATCTCAGTCGGGAATGCAAACCATTTGAGGCTTTCA
The DNA here is from genome assembly GCA_036418165.1 of Cooperia oncophora. Taxonomy (NCBI): domain Eukaryota; kingdom Metazoa; phylum Nematoda; class Chromadorea; order Rhabditida; family Trichostrongylidae; genus Cooperia; species Cooperia oncophora. The sequence continues at coordinate 6,750 of MU913276.1, read as the reverse complement.
TGCTTTTGAAAAAACATTATTCTAAAGTGTTTCGGCTGAGTGAAGCAGATACTAAGGAGGGTCAATAAAAGTGCAAAATTTCAAAAATTCGGTATGAGATTCGCTCCAAATGACGCGAAAGTACAAAGACATACATTGTACTTTTTTCCTCAGTGAATGGAGATCTTTTTCAAAAATTCTCTATTCACTGATGTTACGATAGGGCAGCACTCATTGTGAGTTGGTCATGCAAGTAAATTCAATGAGCTCGAGCCTTATCCGCGGAATTACAGTAATCTACATGTTATTTGAAGAGGAGTACTGTGTGTGACGAAAGTCGATTACGGTAATAACAAGTATAGACATTCGCGGACAATTGCAGAGCGTAACAGTGTAATCAAATACGATTTTGAAAGGCATGAGGATGCGCTGATTCTCAAAATCGGGGCGTGAAATTAAGACTTCACTGGGCAAATACACTGCTTCAAAAGTGATGCCCCGAAGAGAGAATTACGCACTGGGAGGGTGCAGACATCAGGGGAAAGAGCAGGGCAGTGGCGGAGACGCAGACGAGAAACAAGACACATAAGCTTGCATTTCGTGACTTAATATCAGCGATTCCGGAAGTGTAGCCGGATCGCCGCCCTCGTCCTCAATGACTGTTCTTCACTTGGACGCTATCAATTGGTGTACTATTAGGCCGCTGCCAAGCCTACCCATTATTTTCCATCCTTTCAAAATTATTTTTCCCTTGGGTATTGTTAATTTCAATAGTATTGCACGCCGTGATGAGAAGAAGAAGTGCGGTCGCTCTGGAGACGCGCCCAAGAATATCACAGCTTACGGCCCCACTTCCTATTGGAATAATTCCGTCCTCAAGATTAAACCGCTCTAAGGAAAAAAACTTTGGAAAAATTTCTAGCGAAAGGAGATCTCGAACGAAGCACTGAAAATGAGGTTCGTAAAGGGCAAGTGGTAAGAGAAACTGGAGTTGATTTTCCCGAAAGGTGCGCCCCAGTACAAAAGATGCATATCGATCGATGCGCTCTGCTTCCTGGAAAGTGTTCATTTAATACTCTCAATGAAAGGTGATGGCCATTATTTTTAGGAAAAGATATTGTAAGACGTATTTTCAGAGCCCCTACTAGCGGCATGTGCAAACGGTAGTTATCGACTGGTGGCTTTACGAGAGGCCTTGAGAAGGTTTTGAAAAAGCTCTGGACATCTAAGCACATGACACCGGTTCTATGGCCTAGACAAACGACCCTACTTAGGTCAGTTCGGATACTGATAGAATGAATCGCGCGCTGGATCAGCTCTACCTTTTAAGAAAAAACCCCTGTACTACCTATACGAACTAATGTGGTTTTCCGAGGTAGCACTAAGAAGTACAACTTCCATGGTTAAGGAATTGAAGGTCACTTTGTGGTAACCAAGGCACGTCGTACGTTGAAGTACCTCCAGCCGGGAAATGGGGCTTTATTCGGCCCGATTTCTGATATATTTTATGACAGCGATTTTTCCTATTCCATGCGCTATCTATATCGTTCCAATGTGAGAAGGGGTGGTCGTAGCTGCACGTCGTTGGGAGAGGTGGGGGGGGGGATTGCGTTTGCCTCTCTTCTCCTTCGTTAGTGGACGTAGCCAAAGTTCTATACAGCAAGTTTCGAGAATTGAAAGTAGTAGTTGTGCGGTGGTGACTCCCACTCGATGGCAGTTTCTCAAGGGAAGAGTCTCTGAACACCTGTTGGGGGGGGGGGTAGTAGTGGGAAATAGGAATGGTCGTCAAGATGGGGTAGGTAGGTACGATGGGCAAGATAGGTCGCACCAGCGGAGGGAACTTAGGGGGGGATCGTATTTTCCTGAAAATTCCTCCAGCGATGGGTCCTGTCAAAAAATCAGCTGTCCACGGCATAGAAGGAGAGAAGGAGATATTATAGCTAACCTAATGGGAGCTTATAAGCAAAGATCAATAACTATTAGGTCAAATCAAAACTCCTGCGCTGGGTTGTATAAAAACTTCTGCGCCTCTTTGAGCAAAATGTTCTAGAAAAAATCAAGAAGCTTTCAAAATGTTCTGACCCCAGATCACTGTGTGGGGTTCGCGGAGGTTTCAGACAGGATCGCCCGATCGGATCGCTCGAGCGTTGGACAGCGCGGGCAGACCGCTTGAGCGTTTGGATCGTGCGATCGGATGGCGAAGTATGAACGCGCTCTCAGTGGACAGCTTCATAACGCCTTCGCATGAGGTTTTAAACTAAAGGAACCCATGGTAGGTAAAAGTAAACTGGTTGAGGATTAGAAATCCTCAACCAGTTTACTTTTACCTACCATGGGTTCCTGAAAGGCTACTCTGCAGCGGTCGAGGGATCTAATATCTTATCGTTGGAAAGCTTGCTTGTGCTCATCCATGCTACAGCATCTCGTTAGTAGAAAAGCTTGGCATCTGAACGTATCTCAGCCAGAAGTAACCAACACAACTGCCAACCACTGACATGGAATAATGACCGTCTACTCGACAGACTGGGAGTGCAATTAGCGTAACAACTACATCGTATGTTGGCAACATCACTAGGGTCCACTCATATGACGGCATCAAGTTTCGTTTGATTTTGAGTATCGGGTAATACTTCACCGTTTGTATCAAATGAGGCGAATCAGCCTAGGTCTGAACTAATTGGTCCTGTCCCAGATCCTTCTTCCTTGAAGACATTGGGAGAGCTTCTCTGCAGAGATAGCGGATGGTTACGAGAGTTGAATGCCACAGGTACGTATATCTTACCGATGAGCTCAACAGTATCCCTTAGAAAGAACACTGCATGCAGAGTCAAGCTGAAGAATAAAGCCTTCGCCATTGATCAATCCCTTCTTGGGATGCGGCACGAATTTTACCCATTCACAATGTGATGGCTGATATTGAATGCGATGTGGCCTATACAATGGCTTGCAGGGGCCATCCGATACACAGGTCAGCGTTCTCGTCCTTCCAGACAAATGTGGTACCAATTTACCATCCCTGGGGAAGGGGGCGAGGATAGAAGACTGAGTTGGCCTTGGCGGGAACCGACCTTGGGTTTACATTTAGATGGAGCGCGTGGTAAACGGGCCATATGCCTCTACGTCACCTCTAAAATCTTGTGACATACCTAGAATACAATCAATAATTGATCACGGAGCCCACTGAGAATTCATTGCCAAAAGTCGATAATTGATTCACGGATTATTATCGTTACAGCTGAAATCGATTAGGAACCCAGAGAGGAAAAGAAAACTTATTAGCTCAACTCAAACCGTAAGTGACACATTTAGATATAGATTGGGTGGTTGTACACCATTGTTCAGCTAACTTATGTTTTCCTTGTACATGGAGGAAATCGATAATCGATCGCGTGCCGCTCATCGGGAGACATAATGGAATCGATAATTGATTTGTCCGTAGCAACTGGAGCACTTTAAGCGCTTTAAGAAGTAAATCAAAAAATACGCTCATTAAGAACGAGATAATTGAAAATCTTATTGTTTGACTTATTTTATTCTATTTGTTTCCTATTAGGCCATTCAAGAAATCGATAATCGATCGGATTGATCAACATACTGTTAGCTAGAACGCATAAGACCAAACTAACGGCTAACTTACTACCCTACGATGCTTCAGTAGGCAGAACTGGGTGCTATTTCCCAGAGAATATCCTTTTATAAACACTCTGTCAGAAGAATCAATCAATTTGGGACAGTGGTATCCTATTTACTGTAACCCGGACTCATTTCAACAGCTTTCCAACCTTTTTCTTATCATGGGAGCTCCTTAGAGTATAACTCTCTTTACTACATAGATGATGCTCCTTGCTAATTTCTATGAAATAGCTTCTGCAAGTAATACTTTGCCTCAAAATGAGTTTTATTAGCAGAATACCTAAGTGTTGAGTGTGAATCTGAAAACATAACGTACCTGTAAATCCATCTAAGACACCCACTAGGTCGAGGTTGTTGCGTGTGGGCGGAGTTAAGCTTCACCTGGGTGGGATTTTTGGCAGTGTTAGTTAAGGTACTCAACATAAGTCGCAACTAGAGGGGACCAGTTATTAATTGGATCGAAGGATACGGTAAAGAGGAATCTTGGGAGGCGTTGGTTGCGGTGTTTTCGTGGGGCAAAGTATGGCGAACTGGTGAATAGTCGAGTGCCATCGAAGAGGGCAGAAGCTTGTTGTTCATGCGCCGAGAGCTATTCTTTCATCCGGATCTCTCTCCCTTTCGCTTCCTCTCTTCAGTAATCCCTGTTTTTCTTCCGTTCTGGAAAAGCGGGGAAAACGCCATTTAAGAGGGCTAAGCACGGCCGATTCCAATAGGCTACTGCGAGCGGTCTTCTTCTGACCGTTGGAAGTGGAGAAAAGGCAATTTCTTCCAGAACCTTTTTTGAAAGCTTTTCAAGTTCCATTATAGCGCTTCACAATGAGACCTGGGAGAAATCAGCTCGTAGGGCCAAGTTATTCTAGCTAGTTCTATTAATGGAAAGCACGAGCTAAACGAAGTAATGGTCCTTACCATTCATTTCTGAGGTTTCCGAAAAGCTCCTGTTGTGTTCCATTGGCTATGCTGGTTCCAGCTTCTTTGAATAAGACCCCATTCAACGAGTATTTTAAACTCAGATAGTTACAAATCTTTTGAAACGATTTTGAGGTAATCTTCAAAAGAGCTAAGCTGAGCTCCTTCCTGTCAAACGAGGAGGATCCATCGATAATTGAATTATTTTCGGCATACACTTTCACAAGGGCTCTTTCGATCTTGGAACTTCTATACTGTGTAATCGCTCGATATACGAAGATGGGAGGGCGTGGCTGCGTACTTCATTTGAACCACGAACAGGATGCGGTTATTCGTGGATAATTCGAGATAACTCTTATCCTGTTTGTTTTGCGCTAGATAAAAACATGAAAATGTTCCAAAACGGTATGTCTCACTAGAAGCGCAGTTGCCGCCATGTCAGATGAAGTACGCAGCCATGCCCCTCCAAATCCGCGATATGCAGCGTAAGTTCCTGCTTACCGCGGCGTTCCCATCCATAATTCTAGCATATAACAATGATCGGGAAAATCTAGTTACGTTTATACTCTTCCTTGAATGGAATTGAATCAATCAATATATTGATTCTAGCCCTAGACACTTCACCCCTATAAAACCTGATAGGTAAAAGAAGTACAGCTGAAAAAGGGAATTTTCCGTGAATTTGCATCACCAGCAGCACCTAATCATCTGCTGCCCAGTATGTTATTACCCCGGATTCGAGCACTTTAGTGAACCTATACGTAATTTCGGATGTGGACTGTGGGGTGGTACTTTGATCTAGATAAATTAAGGGCTGCAGACGATGGACGAAAGAGCCTGTTGGAATGCAGGAGCTGATAGCTAAGATTCAAATCATTCTGCTGACCATGAAGCCTTCCGATCATCCACCCCAAACATCGTCTGGGCCTGAAAAAAGTTGCAGTGCATTCATGCAAAAAATAGTGGGCGGGTTTTTCTGGAAAAAAATTCTTCAGTTCTGTCTGGAGACCTTTCAGTGAGAAAGGGGCAGCCATTTTCCTGATACTTGCACGCAACCCACCGACACACCACAGAACACTGACTTGTCCACCCCCCCCAAACCTCATCCGTTGACGTCAAATCAGATAACGGCTGATATCGAAGAGCACGGCTTGTGATTAAAGTTAGATGTCCGCAATCACGGACCAAGAGAACCTCATAGTGCTTGAATCCGGAAGGTTTCAGGCAAATTGTGAAAAGCGTACCTCCACGGGTGCTCGTACCATCCGATGCATTTACAGTCCACTACGCTACATTTGGCTCCTTCGGGCATGTCCGCGGCCTGCACCTGGCGAGTGGCAACGCCAGACGACATCGAGCTGCGCGTCTGCAATAAGAATCATCATCATTTACAGTTGGTATAAGGTCTGAAAAATAAGAGAGAAGTCAGAGGCTACGAGGGAGAGCTGGAGCTTGGAAGTTTGTCCATGGGAAGTGGGGCTTATATACGGCTTAGCAGACGGTTCTAAATGTTGTTTAGGCTCAGCTGATCACAACTCCACTGCAAGAACAACTATGAATGATGTCCTAATCAGCTATGACGCCATCGCCGATTTGTGTGGCGTTCGTGTTGCAATCCATGCTTGTCAACAGCTAACGTCAACACATCGCCAACTTTCTCGGAAATGCGTCAAACCCCCTAACGCCTACACAATTCTTCCCAAAAAAATCAAAATTCTCACGCAAAATATAAGGCTGGAGGTTGGGACACCTACAGTAAACCTGCCTACAGTCTACAGTGATCCCAACACACGCTTTTCTCTTCAATATTTTGTCATCCATTTTTGCTGAAACAGACTTTCTATGTTGGAGGACGGTGCAAGTAACATTAGTTAACTATTCTTTTGTGGGGGAATACAATAATCCGAGGGCCAATTTAGGACTTTCTTACCCCAGAAACCTGAAAATCCATTCCAGGGATATAAGAAAAATGGATGATGAAGCATGTGAAACTCATCAGCTAGAACCCTAGATCCAAGGAAAAAGTGACAATTTCAGGATACGTCACGCTTCCAACATCCACTGGTGGAAACGTGGAAACGATGGATAGTGCGCAATCCCTAAAGATGAGATCCTCCCAATCAGCAGTTCATCAAAAGAAATAAGGATTGACAAGTCAAGGCGAGACTGGCCCACCAGAAGCCGAACAGGGCTCAGTTAAGGATCCATAGATAAAAATGTGCAGTTCTG
>MU913274.1:1310-30685 GCA_036418165.1 Cooperia oncophora | reverse complement strand
GCAGCTGTGAACTCATAAGTCAAGTGAGCCAGTAGGCTCATGTCGACCCAAATGCTTAGTGGGAAGGTGAATGTCACTCCTGCTTGTCTCCGCGCTGTATTGTCGTTTTATCACTGGTTCCTCTTACAATGCACGCAATATAAGAGATGCCAATTGGGCACTTTCGATTCCTCTGACAAGCCGCGTTCGTTCAGGCATAGTCCAGACTGTTCCGGTGGGCGGGATCAAAATTATCATTAGGTTTTACTGATTGGCACGCCACTACTTCTCACTATCCAATGAGACAAGCGCACCAATGAAGAAGGCATAATTGTACGTTTACGATCACCTTTACTCTCATCTTCAAGATCAATTCCTTTAACGCTCACGATCACTTCTAGTCTTCGAGATAAATTTGAATTCAATTAATAAATTCGTTTCATGTAGAGCCTGGTTGCACATCTCTGTGAAATTGGAATTGTATTACTGGAAAGGACATCGTGGAAACCAGTCGTAGTCAAATAGTCTTAGTAAAGTTGAGGGGCTAAATAGTAGTAGTAAATATAGTAGTAAAGTATAGTAGTAAGTAGTTCATGTAGTTGGTGCAGAAATAGCGTTATTAGTTCTCAAAAGAGCAAAATGTTCTCTAGCAGTCACATGTGACACACAACTCTGGAAATCAGAGCCACCCAAGCTTTTTTGTTATCATGCAAGTATTCTTAATAAAAAGACCAGCCTACGCACGGATCAGAGCGTACCATCGCGCTGTGTGGAGTTCCTTCTGGATACGACCCTACCCCCCACCCCCACCTCCCCGAAAGCTGTAGGTTATCGGTAGACCTCAGAAAAACCGAAAAAGGACAAAAAAAAGACAAAAAAATGTGACATCGACTGGATTTCGCGATTGAATGTTCGCGCGTACCCAGACATTATTCTCGAACGTTCAGCTTTGTGAAAGCAGATACAGTACCGGAATCTGAACAGGTCTCCTCTCGTCCCTTCTAGGAACGCCATATTCTGTTGTCGACAGTTTTCGTGTGCGATCACAAACCACTTCTCTGGCGCAGAGCCACTTCTATTTCATTTGAAAGACTTGGGTATGCTTCATGAACGCATCTTTTCATCGGAGTCACTGGAAAACAGTTCATTCGGCGCAGTTTGACATAAACTCTGTGTGCGCCATGCGCAAAGTCTCAAGCAGAGGTGTTGGAAAGGTGCAACCTCCAGGTGCGACTTGATGTGCTTCTGCGGTTCGGGAAGGTCCGGATAAATATTGTATTCCGTTTGTTCATTGAATCATGGCGCTGTCATGGACGGCTACCGTACTTCATTCCGCCGCCCTTTGCCCTCTTCGGAGCTCGCCTCTGCCTTCCAGATGGTCTATTCGTGTTTTCAGAGGATCTGTATAACAAGAACAATGAATAAGTCTTTTATCATTCAACGATTCGGCAAAATTCGAACATCGCCCTATCCGATATCTGGACTGATCCCTGCTTTTATAAACTCCTTCGCGGTCAAATACTACCCTGTTATTTCTACACCGATGACGTGCCATGGTACGGATACCCCTTTCAGACATTGCATTCATCTCGAGCCAGTACACAAGGGTAAAACAATGAATGCTGTAAATACGGCTAAATACTCTGAATTCGCGAACTAGAAACCATTTTTTATTCGTGGAGAAAGGAGCAGAAAAAACGTCAAGATGAATTTAGCTACACCCCTCCCGCCCCACACACATCTGGCTGGGCATTATAGACTGCGTCGCTGTCAGGAAAGCTGAGCAACGGTTGGGGACCGTCTGAAGGATAGAGCGAATACCAAATGGTGTCTGTGCGTTTTCACTAGCTTGAACGGTTACCCCAACTTATAGATGAGGAGAGACGTATTGTGTCGTAAATCTCTACTACGTACGTGTCGCTATTCAGCTTTTGTGTTGCCTGTACAACGTGCAGGCAACGCAAAAGGCTCCGAATTGCGACGTAAAACTCGGAAATCAGAAGAGTAGGAAACGGCTAAGTAATAGGGTTAAGCCTTCTCCTCTTCTTCGCCCTGTCTGGTCCCTCATCCTCTCCTTCGTTGTTCCTTCTTACAACTGTTCCAATGCCCTTGGCGAGAGAGGTATTGCCGCTGTTAACTTACTGTGGATGGAGCATACGGCAAGCACAGGCGCTTCGAACGGTCGTTACATTGGGTCTTCTAGCCACATTGCCAGAAATCCATACAGTGCGCAAACAACAAAAGTATGGGACAACCCTCAAATTTTGATTTAGCAAGGGCATTTGGAGATTTGCGACATCGGAGACCGAGTCACTGTTGAGATGTTCTCATAAGCGAGAGAGGAATGCGCACTAACTTTCTGAATACGTTGTTGAACTACTGTTCAAGTTCAATTTATTGTTTTGAAAAAATTTCTTAATAACAAAAGTATGTGGACACCTGAGAAAGTTCAAAGTTTGACTCCAAATCTGCAACCCATATCTATCGTCTCTGCTCCCCATTAATCTGTACTCATGCCTCGTCGTGGCAGTACTCTCTCCGAAGACGAGAAAAATCTTCAGTTGGAGCCTCTCAGTGCTGTCTGGACACTCAAGAATAGAGAAATTGCAAGAGCAGCTCGGGCACGTTCAGGCGACTGCGTTGGTAAAATACTCTAAGAATCCCTGATGGCTAGCGCATTCATGCACATATTTCGCGGGCGGTCCTTCGATCGTTGTTCCGTGGAAAGGACATCAGAAATAAGCGGGGGTCGCTTCAAACTCCCTCATTGTTTTCCTGTGAGAGAGATCCATGCTGCATATTAACTCCTACCGGCCTCCAAAATATGACGATGATGGCGCTATTTCGGATCACGTGAGCATATCACGCGAGAGAAGCCATAAGAGGAGCTCCTCGCTGACTGTACCAAATAGCCAAATGCGTGGCGAGAGTGAACTTCGCGCGTGCAAACATGGCGACGTCGTGGGACAAGGTGAAGCTTTGAGGAATTTGTAAAATCAGAAAGGCAACATCCCATGCGCTTTTCATTCTTAGGTTATCTTCACCGATGAAAAAAAGTCCGATCTCGATGGTCCAGATGGATATCGGCACTACTGGAGAGACCTTCGTCGCGATCCATTGCTGTTCTCGAGGCGAAGCGCGAATTTTCGGAGGCGCTCTTTATGTGTGGGGTGTTTGGGAACCAGCGGAAAATTTCAGGAGCGCCTTCCGATCGCGCGCGGTATGAACAGTCGACGGAATATGCCAATGGAGTGGGTCGAATGCCTACCTCTTCTTTTTCTTAGTGACGCCACGACCGCGAGGACACATTGCTGGCAAGGGAGGACAACACCGGGCCGTGCGATGTTTCAAATTCCAACTATTAGGAAACGGCGCAATGGTATCAAAGTGATGGATTGGCCGGTATGTTCTCCTGACTGCAACCCAATCGAAAACCTGTGGGGGAATTATGGTTCGACGAATTTACATGAACAATCGGCAGTACAACAGCGTGCGAGACCTCAAGGAGGCTGTAGTGGCTGCATGGGATTAAATCGACGAAGACACTATCACAAATCTTGTCCACAGCATGCCAGACAGAATGTTCGAAGTAATAGTGAACGCGGGAGGGAGCACAAAAGGGAGCACCAAAGTTTAATTTCCATGATACTTTTGTTTTTTGTTAAGTGTCCACATACTTTTGTTATTAAGAAATTTTTTCAAAACAATAAATCATTGCTCAATAGTTCACAATGTGCTCGTAGTAGTGCATTCCTATACTTTCGCTTATGAGGATATTTAACAGTTGATGGTCTCAGATTCGCAATATCCAAAGGCAGTTTCGCAAAATCAAAATTTGGGGTGTCCACATACTTTTGTTATGCACTGTAGCTGAATATTACGATCAATTCTTCACGGCGGATCAATACGGAAACTGTGCTTGTATAGTTCACAACATCGCAACGAGTAGGGGGGGGGACGAGCGCAGCGCAGCATGATCGAGTAGTGATCGATTCAGGAAGCAAACGACAAGTGGTGGAAAGGCCGCAGATGGAGACCAACTGATTGCAACCCGACTAGTTGCGGTGATATCAACTGTATACTTTATCTATCGACGTAAAGGATGGTTAGAGCCCGCTTCTCGTTGAAAGACATGCAGGGCTTTCTCAGAGGCGCAGAATTCTTTAGTGATGGGAGTGTTCATCTTACATGCCTACGGGATTTATCGTACCCTTCGTCTTTGGAGAAAGTTTGTATGTCTGCTTTGAGACTGAATGAACTCATCTTCGAGTGACTTTCAGCAACTTTTCTTGGAGGCTGGTTAGCTGAACCGTTAAGAGGCAGTCATGAATGGAGGCAGTGAAATCAGGCTCTCATGCTCAAAAGGAATTCTCGGTATTTCCCTTCTGGTTTGTTTATCAGACTCGCTTCAGGTGTTTCTATGGACCAATTAGCAATTTCCCTTTCATTTCGAACATCCTCTCGCTGAGTTTGAAGGCAACCGATGAACTCTTCTGCTTTTCCTTCGGCATGTTGGATATTAGTGGTTGACCTGTTTTGTGTTTTAAAAGAATTTAACCCACCGAATCATCATCTTCAGAAGTTAGACACGTTTCTGACTTCACAATTGCTTTCTACGCTGCCAAACGCCTCATGAGCTATGGCAGTGGCCAGATCTTATATCTTAAGACGATCATCAAGACACGTACTGCAGCTGGGAGAATTTTTTGGAAGTACCATCCCACTACATTCCTGACCCTTCCGTGCGTGCCAGGTTCTTTTGATTCTAATGCCGTGACAATGACACTAACACTAACAAACTAACTAACAGGAGGTTCCACTGTCTGAAAGGAAAATCTGCTGTCGAAAGAGACGCTGGTGAGCCGAGAATAAGGTATGAGACATCTCAATAAATCAAAGTGATGTGGGGACGAAAGCAACGCTTGATTCCTCTCGGCAGGGCTCGCTAACTATGCTGTTAGCTAGATTGCTTCTTGATAACTCGGCCGCAGCACAAGCCAGAACTGGGCAGAGGTGGAGATCAAGCTCTTGATTATTCGAAGAGGCTGAACAATGAAAATCACCAGAGTCCGTTCCAGAAAGAGGGTCCCTGGCCCGGAATACTCTCATGGTCAGGCTCAAGAGAAGCAACCGAAATGTTTCGCGCATTTCAGCATTACTTTATTATACGGAGTTATTGTAGCTCCGCAGCTGCAGAAGCGTGCCACTTTCTTCGCTAAAGTGAGTGAGAACGGGACTAAAGAGGTACTGGCACATGAGTGCCGTCTCCATACTCCGCCTCCACGCTGGCTCAAGGTGCAGACACTTGCCGTCGATTACCAAAGGTACTCAGAGAGTATAGAGAATAATCAGTAAGTGAGAGGCGCGGACAGAGAAGCGGCAATGGGTATGATTTAGAATGTTGGCTGTGCGCTTGCCTGCAGAGACGCGAGCCATGGAAATATTACCCGGGTCTCACACTCTTTCAACCCCCCTTTCCATGCGCTTTTTTGACCGGAAAAGCTGGTGGAACCTACGGCAGTGAAACCATTACTCCAGCCCAGCAGAGAGAAAACTATTAAAGACATACCGCACACAGAGTTAGTAGGTGTACAGTTCGTCTTCAAGTTTATTTTCACGACAATGCCATCGTCTTAGCATCTGAGACAATGCTGGAATGAGATGGCGAGGGTGTTGGCGGGGCAAAGCACCGATAATATAGCCAAAAATTTATTTTGTGCTCTACCAAGCTCACAATGCACAAAGGAAAGTGAAACAGTGACAAAATATCGAGCCCTTCAAACTTGCTGAAGCTCTATCGGATTCGGTCCGATTACTATTCATACTTGCCGTAGTAAAGACACTTTTGGATGCCTGGCACTGCCACTACAGTAATTCGCGGGGGATAGACGATCCTCAGCTGTTTTCAGGAGCCCTGCTACATGCTCGGGTGATCATGGGGAGGGGGGGGGCAGGCGCGATCAATATTGCCTCCCTTGGTATTACCACTCTTAATTCAGCCCTTGTCAACAAAGGCTCTCAACTTGGCGAGACTTCGCCCCCCGAACTTGTTTAGAGTTTCTCTGTCCGGTACAGCGAGCCACTTCAGTGAAGAAAATTCACAGGACATTACAGCGTGGCTCGTACAAGCTACGCCCACGCTGAGTGCCATTGAAACCCCCACAGGCCGAGCTGCGCTTTTTTTTTAGATGAAGGGCCTCTTCAAACTGAGTCGTTTTCCTTGTTTTCACTTGAAGTTGGAGGAACTGTAACATCACTGGCGCACTATTCAACTATGGGGCTTGCCCCACCTGTTTTGAAAAACACCGCCGGATCTTGATCGACTTTTTTCTACGGGGGTGGATTTGGCTGAAAGTTGGGTTCTAGGGGTAATTCGACCTCCTGAACACGAATATCACATCCACTTGGCCTGAAATTGCCTGGCGCCCGCGCCATAGGCGCCAGCGATTTGGGGCATTTTGGCGCCGGCGCCACCGTAGCGCGGAAGCGCGAGCGGTTTCAAGCTGTGAGGGAATGCTGATATTCGTGATGAGGAGGTCAAACTACCTCCTAAATACAAGTTTTCAGCGAATTTCGTGATCTAGGGTACTTTGGCGCCGGCGCCTGTGGCGCGGGCGCCAGGCGGTTTCGAGAGGAGCGGATGTGATATTCGTGTTCAGGAGGTCGAATTACCCCTAGAACCCAACTTTCAGCCAAATCCACCCCCGTAGAAAAAGTCGATCAAAATCCGGCCCGTTTCCGGAAATCTGGGTAGCGCACGGAAGGTAGTAATAGTTGAAGAAGGCCGCGCTTTTTTTTAGGCTACAGTAAGAACGCTGTTGACAACCAGGAGATAAATTGTCGCGTAACCCCGCACGTTATCAATTTTTGCCATATTTGTGAACAAATGTACTTCTTCTGCCCTTAAACCATCAGACAACACAGCTTCAATGGGGCCTAATTCCAAAGAATGGAATTCTGCTGACGTAATTCTGATATCAATTGAGCTTGATTACTTCTCCACTTATGTGAGATATTTGTTGGTGCCCTACCCGCATTTACGTGCTCAACAAACAGGGGCTATGCATGTATTTCTGTCTTTTAAAGTTGTAAAATGCCATCGTAGAATTTTCTTCGCCAATTCTGAGAGGTTTTCCTTTCCTTACATGAAATACATGGGCAAGAGCCAGCTCCTGCTTATAGAGGAACATCTTGGGTATCTTCCGCCCTGGTACTCGTATCCACATCCTCTGTCTGGGCTGCGAAAACTTTGCTGATATGTGACTTGGTCAAAGTGACTTTTTTTTGGCCCCCCCCCCTGTATACAGCTTTCAATTGAAATTCGTTTAAGAGTTTTTTTCCTTTTGCAAGAATATTCATGGTGAGATAGGCATGGGAAATGTCGAGATAAAACGCAGTTAAAATATGCATTCAATCTTGCAGTAGCAAACGAAACTGATTTTTTTAAGCTCCGTTCAAGCTTTTTTGAGCTTCTTTTCTTGCTTTCGCTTTTTTTTCGCCTAGACTGCCGTACTATTCTGGATTTAGACGAGATTTTGATGTGATTTAGAAGTAGATGTAGTAGGGGACTCGCTCGAGACAGTGCTCCCCAAGGGTAGTCTGACCCCGAGCAGGTGTGATGTCTTTGTCAATTATGTCAGACTTCCTTTCCGGATAATTTTTTAGCTAAACATGGTGGCACTAACCTGAGGCAGCGGCCAGGCATTCTTCGCTCTACTCTTCGTGTCCAGCTGCTATATTCTCCCGACCCAAAGTCTTAGGCATATTTGTGACCAAGGGAAACTTCAGTCAATATCCCACATAATCCTGGATAATGGGATAGTAAATGGAAAATGGTGTCTTGGCTATGTTTACTGACATTTGAATTGAGCTATCACATTGTCTTCACTTCAACTAAAATATCAAGAGAGGAATATCGCCAACTACAACCAAGTCTCATCCCACAAACGTGGAAAAAAGCTTCCCGAAAATTAATTGAAAATTAAATTGTTTTAAATCAGCTCAAGTGATGTGATGAATTCAATGGCATCCATGCCATCCAGTTTTTTTCTCAAAAAAAGAATCAGTAAATAATCTCAAGTCTTCAATATATGGCAGGGATGGTACTAAAGTGGGTGCTAGTTCTATCTAAACTATTATATTCTACTCTCAACAATTACTGTTTATCCTGTTGTAAACAGCAGTAGTTGGAATTTGATTGTTTTGTTATGCTACTACCATATTCCCTGAATGCTTCACTTCTCGAAATCAGTGGAGCCATCATTAACCAGTATTTCGATTTTACGCTATAAAGGTGGTCTACTGCAAGTGGCCTGCTTTCCATGTATGTGGCCCGGGGATCAAATCTCGGATTGGATCCCGCCCAGAAATGAAGCACGAAGAACATTCGGTGAATGCATTAGCGAGAATGCGTGAAGCGTCGACTTTTTCCGAAAATCGCCAAGAATGCTAGGAAATACTCCTCATTGAAAGGTTTTGTACTCGTTGCGGTTTTTTTGTCTTCTCTATTCCTTTAGCTTATTCGGCTACTTTCCGCGTTTTCCCATTCTTGCCGTTATTAAGAACATTGCGAAAAACTCAAATTCGTACTTATCGTCATGTGGGAGGCAGCCTTCGCCCTTTCTCTCAGTTCACTTTTACGTTGATTTCACACCGATTCTCAAGCTCTATCTTTTTCCCACCATCACGCTTAGTTTTGAGGCTGAACACGAACAGAGTACTTAATTGGTTTGGAATTTGGTCGAGTTCTGCCACTCTGCCGTAGTGGGATGTGGCCACGCTTTAGCATACGCGCCAGTTTTCCATACCGGGCACATTCGTTGTTGGGGAATCCCAGGGGAGGCATATTTGGCCGCCGCGAGAGGGGGGAGCCGTAGTGAGGCGGTATTGCAGTAACGAGCAGCGCCAAATTGTCAGCTGTGCTGCAGTCCTCGTCATGCTACAGCGAAACTTGCTTTAAAATAGTACAAAACTTTCATTCATCAAACTAATCCGAAATAACTGGAAATATTAATAAGTCGACATCATCTCGTAAGTGACTAAACAGTACAACTCATACTCTGGTTCGCTGCGGATGATGGGGCGTGTCCGCGATCGCGCTTGGCGCTGAGCCAACCTGTTTTTTTCGACAAACGACAGGACTACCATATCGTTCGTATCAGACGTTTTCCAGCAGTTGGTCTCCTTTATCGGAGTCAGCAATTGGCGGAGCACGAATCTGGCGGCGTCGACAGGGACACGCTCCATCATACGCAACGGAAAACACTGTAAACAAGTGCACAGGTTCGCCATGGACCTCCCTGAATCCTATAGACACATTTGCTCGCGTGGACAGACATTACGCTCAAATTGCACCATCCCATCACTTCTGCGCGGACCTCGCGGCTTCTGCGCGGCGCATCCAAAGTTAGCATGATTGGCGCTAAACAAACCACATCTGCTCCTGCTCCACCACAGGATACGTTCTACATGTATTTCTGGCTATTCGAACACGCTCGCTTGAAACCGTACACAGAAAACGGACTTTCGAACAGTTCGGAGTGTTCCCCAAAAAATCCCCAACGCAATTATCTCATGAATCCCGGAAACTTCAGAAACAGTTCAAGTAGTTTTTGGAAAGAGAAAATCTTCCAGAATTCGACACTGGCTTCAGATTTCCAAAACTACTTGGTAGAGGGAAATATCTGCGTTCAAACCTATGCAGTCTTGCATAGCAACATCAAGAACGGCGCCTCCTCAAAAACCCCAACGCTGAATTTCTCTATGAATTTGGCGAACTTCATAAACATTTCAGTACTTTTAGGAAGCTCAAACCTTCCTCTACACGACTGCGGTCTCCTCTTTCCCACAGGTCCGCTTTTGAGGAAGTTATGGCCCTTCAAAGACACCCTGTTTTCCTGAAAACTCGCGCTCCAATCCAACCTTGCAACCACCTTGCACGGCTGGTCCTGCCCAGAATCCCTTCCAATCGATTCCTCACCATTTTTCCAGCTGCAATCGGCCTGCCGTTAAAGCTCCACTTCATTTTTCTTTTTTCTGTTATGCTGTCTGTTTTTCTGTTATGTTATGCTATTTCTGCTTTCGGTTGCGTTATGTTATGCTACATCATTTAGGCCGCGTTCATAGCTTGCGACGGTGAAGAAATGCAGAAATGGCGAATTGCTGAAAAATTGGAAATTGTAATGCTTTTCGTCATTTCTGCATTTTCCGCACTTCTGCATTTTCCGCATTTCTGCATTTCTTCAAATTGATGTGTATATTACGCCTTCCATCATTTCCTCGGATTCCGCATTGCTTCATGGCCTTAGGCTTTGTAGGGTGGGGGGATTCACTAGCTACTTCACATCCTGGTATTCATTGCGTCACAAAAGTTGACAGGTATTCCTCCAAACTTTGAGTGGAATCACTTTATGCCTTTACAACCTAGAGCCGCCATATAGCTCTAGTGCCTAGCTCGAGCTCGAAAAGAAAAACAAACTGTAAGAAAAAAAAGGGGGGGGGGTCGTACTGAACCCCCCAAAAAGGGGGGGGGGTCGTACGGGTTCGACCGAATCCCCAAACTAATGCTGTGCTCTGTCCTGCCCAGGCCAACAAGCTTTTACCCTCCGAGCTATAAATTATCGCCAGATTTTTCTGCCTAGATAAGAACGCTTTCTCGTACATGACTGGCAAGGCATTGTATTATCCGGTTTCCAGTAAGCCACTACGATTCTGAATAGGAGTGAAATGCGCGCCGCGTCCCAAAAAGAGATTGATGAGACTTCCCCTTTGATGCTTTTGTTCTTTCATCAACTTGGCTAACGTGCAGTACTGCGTGCATCACATGATAAACTGTGTGGAACCGAAGTTCTATTTTCAAAGTACCCGTTACTGTTCATTCGTTAAAAAAAATAGCTGCCAAAAGTGTTTCGATGGCGAAAGTATCAAAATTAAGAAGAGGTGTGTCCGCATTCTACTGCTTTTGTAGCCAAACGGTAAGTTAAAAGCAATATTTCACTTGCTCCTTCGTTGGTTGCGCTTATCAAAACCAAATGGCGAATCAATTCACTGAGATCCACAATTTCGGCGGCCCGGAATCAGGGTATAACGATCAAACACACTTTGACTCTATTCTACCGGAAACGGTTGGAAACCTATTTGTGCACCGAGTCTGTTCCTCTCTAATGCGGTGAGCCATGAACTGATCGCTTAGACAAATCAAGTTTCTTTTGTTCTAAATCAGTGCATTCAGGCACATTGCTGATTCACCGTCCTTGGAAATATTCTCCTGGTCATGCAGTTCGTACTTTTAGACCCTTAATCAGTTGAATTCAGGGCTAAGCGGCTGGCCTTAATCGGCAAGTTGACGCTTCACCATTCGCCGCGCGGGGTCCTTTTTCACATCCCGAGGTCTTACTCCGCCGACGCCAACCAGCTGGTCTACGCTCTGCGGGACGAGTACAACTGCGTACTGGATTCGTCTGAGAGGAAGCACACGACTTATTAACGATCGGTCTCGCAATTCCTGTTATATGCAACCAATTACAAGGCATACAATAGCCACTGCGTATTCGGAATGAAGCTGAATGACATGGCACATCTGATTCAATGGCGGATTCTCTATCATTTCATTCTCTGTTGGAGTCCTTCATAATCAACGGCCCAGCGCCAATTCAGTCGTTTCATTGCCTCTCTTGACTTTGCTGGCACAAAGTTCAAGTTGTTCGCCGCGTTATGAATTCGTGGCAGGTAGTTGGATTTCTGTGTAGCAAAAAATAGCGAAAAGCAGCTCACAACTTTCATCAACGGATATCGATATTCAGTATCCATCGTCTATGCCCCATACCTCCCGCCGCAATTTTTTTCTAGAACACAAAATGTCCCCCTACTGCTGCTGAACCGTGTTCTATTGAGCGTTTTCGTGGCCCGGTTTCTGTCGAGAACCTCTCATTATTATTATTATTATTATTATTATTATTATTATTATTATTATTATTATTATTATTATTATTATTATTATTATTATTATTATTATTATTATTATTATTATTATTATTATTATTATTATTATACCAGCCGGCTTCGCCGGCTGACTCCGGCGCGCCTCCTAGGATACTGCGCGGCTCCGCCGCGCTTACCTTCTTCCACACATTTCATTAGCCGCCTAGTATCAGGCTCTTCTTTTACGAACAGGTGGTCAACATTCTTTGACTTTTTTTTCAGACCAATTTGAGTCTAAACCTGCTCCTTTCCACACTATTACGGTTGTTGGAGTGGTGGTAAGGAGCGTTGATCAAGTGGACAGATGAGAGAAAAGCCGGGTATTAGTCGAGCATTTGATCGTACGAATGTAGGTAGGCGCGATGGAGCCACGCCCCGCAAAGCCGGGCCGTATCACATAGAGGTCCGAAGTGCCTGGAGTGCTCTGGAACCGCTTGAAGAATTTTTGAGGCTGGCCCCGCTCACCTTGACGCACGCTCCACACACAACAGGTATGCTTACACTTGTGAACCGGTTACCTCGATGACCTTAAACCACTTTTTTCCCGGTGTCTGGAGTGCTCTGGAACCGTGTTGTGAATTTTTAAAATTTCTCCACCCACTTCAGGGTACGCCCCACCTACAACGTATGCCTCGCGCTTCTCAACAAATAACTCCTTGCTGCTCCACATACTCCTCCCCGGTGTCTGGAGTGCTCTGGAACCGCTTTGCGAATTTTCTTTATTTGGCTCCACTCCGCCCACCTCGGGGCACGCCCCGCCCACAACATATGCTTCGCGCTTCTCGACTAATAACCCCTCGCTGATCTTAAACTACTTTTTCCCGGTGTCTGGAGTGCTCTGGAACCGTTTTGTGAAATTTTAAGCTTGACTCCGCCCACCTCAGAGAACGCCCCGCCCACACATTATCTCTTCGCGCTTCTCAACTAATAGCCTTCGCTTAGTTCTTAAACTACTTTTTTCCGCGTGTCTGAAAGAGCCTCTGAAACCATTTTGCGAATTTCTTCCCGAATTTGGGCTCCGCCCACCTCGGGGCTCGCCCACAGCGGGTGCCATCGGCACATCCTTACGTTTGAATACTTTGGGGACCATAATGCACATCTGGCACCTTCTGCAGTGCTTGTAGACCAACTACGAACTCTTGTACTGTCCCTCGTGCTCAAATGCACGCCCCGCCCACTGTAGGCGGGCCTCAGCACACCGTAAACATGGTGGACTCTTGCCAGACGTAAATCTTCGTCATGACTTTCCGTGATTCTCTAAACTTTTTGGGGACGAGCAGAAGTTACCGACTTTGGCTGACGGCGCGCGCTGCTCAAGTACGCCCCGCCATTTCAAATGTATTCTATGTGCGGTCAGTCCTTTGTTACTTTATGCACTGTTTCTCATCTGCGGGATTGCCCTGAACGACTATGAGCTTTTTCAGTGATAATCGCTAAATTGGACGCTACGCCCGCTCACTGTGGGCGGGGCTTACCATGGTCATGAGTGCCTATTATATTTTCGTGTCCCATGTATCCATCAGCGCTGACAACCCCGCCAAGCGGTCGTGCTTCAGTAGCGCTATTTGATTTCTACAAACAACAACACCACACACCAACACACGGACATAGCCGATGATCTATTAGTAGGAGCTATTTATTATATTTATTATTATCATTAGTATTATTATTATTGCTGCACTCACTCATTACCTTATTCGAATTACGATATCACTGCTGTTGCTACATGCGCTATGACACCTGCGACGACGTTGCACTTCTGAAGCTCCTTATGAGCTCTATCACTTATTATCAATTCCTTTCACTTAGCAGTGAAAAGCCTATCATATCACTCCATCATTTATGAACTTTCAGCTCCCTTGACCAAGTTGAAAATTATGGATTTACAATCACACACGCATACACCAATAGGCAAACTAAGAGAGTCACATGGAGGGTGGCTAAAAATTACGGCGCTTTTTTCTCGTATTTTGTTCCTGCATTCAAACCAAGCCGACAGTTTCCTCGTAGATATTGTACTTCAGCGATGATTTTTGTACTTTCCAACTTTTCTTACTTTCCAACAATGTCATTTTCCTGGTTCTTGTTATTGCGTGTCAACTGTGAAAGCAAGACCACGTAACTTGCGTAACTCGGGGACTGGGAGCTTCGCCATTACTTTGCTAACTGAAAACTTCCTTCCAAACAGACTAAAATAACGTCAGTCAGTAAAAAACTGAAGGCAGTGTTGACGTGAAGAAAACGATGCGACCATCCGCGATCAGTCTATGGAAGCTCCATTTACTTATGAAGAGAGAGGTTTGCCGAATGATGATTTGTTTATTTTTATTTTATTTTATTTGCGGCCATTACCGCACACAACAAAAACAGTCAGTTAATCAAAAACAGGCGCATCTGTAGAACAAGAAATATGTGAACAAAAAAAGAGAGAAGAAAGTGAAAAATTTAGGATGGAGGCCACAGAACAAGGCCCACTTTAAACTTAATGGTGACTCAAAACACTAACACTAACAGTGAAAGACAGCAAACTGAATGAGCTTTTAAATCGAGGTTCGTGGTACGCATTGCTGTTCTGGAAATGACGCAATAAGAACAGACCTACCTTAGGCAGGACTCCGACCTGACTAATAAAGTAGGAACAATATGTGTTTATGAGTGTTATGATGCCCGGCCGAAGTCAGCAGTAGCACAGACCTGCACCAGCCGGCCATGGTGCCCGATCGCCACGTTTGGGGTCATAGGGGCTTACCGTAACTTCGAAACACGGGTATGCCGACAACCCTCGTGGAAACGGTAGGCTAGGAAAGTGCCACTCCGGACAGGGTGTGTTGCACCAGTATCTCACAAAAAAATAAAAAAATTGGCCGTGGAATTGAGATAGCAAACGTCTCGAGCCTATGAATATCAATGTCCATAACTATCAGGAAAAACGCTTTTGAAAACAAGGCACCACGTGCGAAATTAGAATCACCCCAGATTTATCTTCTAAACCTTTATTGGGTTATCGCTCTATGAGGCGGGAATATCGGCGACAACGCACCTTGGTTGCAACATCGCTCGCTCCGCCAACATAGTATAATTGTCTTTCAGCACCCTGGGCCTAAATGTACTTGTTCCTATGTAGGGTTTAAGAGACTTTGACAAGTGATAAGTTATCATTTCAAATACTCTTTGACATAAACATATGTCTGGATTGGTTTTTATCTAGGCCTGTGGCGCGCGATTCTCTCGCTTCGCGCTTGCTGTGCTGTGTGTGTGTGATTAAGGGCGGATACTTCAAATGTTTCTAGTAGGGCTTGTCACTTGGGATCTATTGTAGTAAGGCCTAATAATTGCTCCTGCTTACCAACCCCTTGAATCCTTTGCATACAGGTTTCTAGAAATTCGACTAACATGACTAATTGTCCGATACCGTTGACAGTCATCTTTCAGTAACAATAACAAAAACATTAAGCCATCAACTAATTCACGTTGTTTTTCAAAGAAACGGTTAAGTATTGCTTTGCTCGTAACCAGGCAGGTTCATTGCAATGGTGATTTGTCATTCTCAGAGCATGCTTCTATTCTCGATATAACTAGGTTCAACGCTGCAATGAAACAGTTTCCTTCTGATTAATCTGCGGCGATAGTCACCGTTTTTGAAAAAAAAATTTTTCTCACACCAGTGAATTCATGCTATTTCCGTGGACTCGTTCTAGCATACAGGGGAAAAAATACCCCTTCGCACTCGCAATGACTCTACCTTGCTTTGAATTTCTGTTCTTTCCAATCGTATTGGCACTTTCTAGTGAAAAGTGTAACGAGGTCTCTATCCTGCGCCGCGTATATTGAAAAGCTTACAGACCTGCAATGCTGTTGACGAGAGCAAACTAACAGAGCCATCTTAGGTTCATTATGAATAGGAAAACCCTATCGGGTAGGAATGCACTCGGGTTGATTTTGGGAGGTGCATCGTTACTGGACCAGTTGATTTTGTGCCTGTGGCAGAGGAGGGCTGAGGTTTTTTCAGCAATAGGAAGGCGATGTTTTTCCAGTTTTATACTCGCCTATAAATTCGCCCATAGTGCTGATGGCCCTCCTCTCCAGGCTGGACAGCAGTTTTTTTCAGTTTCTTTGTTTTGAGAGAAAACTGGAAAGGAAGTTGTTGGATGAAAGAGATGGCATTGGAGAATGAGGCTGAAAGATAGGTCGTACCGAGGGAAGAAATTCAGAAGAGTGGGTCCACCTGACACCGCCTTTTTTCCATGTCGATGAAACTCCTTAGCGTGAACTTTGGATTGACTAGGGCGCTGAGAATCGTGGACATGGCCATTTCTAGTCCCCTTTTTCAGTCGCCACTGCAGCAGAGCCGAGAGTCAGGTAATTCTATCTTGAGCTAGTGACGATAGCACGGCACAGGCTTTAGAAGTGGTTACGTGACATCTTGAACTTTTGTGCATGGTTCTGTTGCGAAACCCTCTGACGCAGACAGCTAAAGGATAGTGGCTTCCAAGACATCCTAAGGTGCAAGAAACCTTTGGAGAGTCAGGATCTGGGCTTTTTCAAAGGGAGGGTACTCGGGGGTGCGTAAGCCACTTAGCATTTGCAAAAAGCTGGAGCGTTGAGAACTCACAATGACCATAGAATCTTCCAAATTGAGAAGGTGCAGCAGAGAAAAAGAGAAGGTCGATGCATTCAAAAGGATCAAGTTCAAGTTGTCCGTAGACCAGAGTGGCACTACTGTATCATGAGTTATCATGGGGGCAAGGTACTATTTGTTGACCAAGGCGTGTTCTCTAGAGGAGCAACGATTATAACTACGATGCTTGATTCTCATCTTCTTTTTGTAGTTGGTTTTCATTTGTTTTTCTGTTGAAACCAGGATAATATTTAACTAATTTATATTCTCTTTCACGCAGGCATATGCTCAAACAAACTAAGATATCGTAAATACGGGTAAAGAATAGGAGTGAAAGATCGTAAAACTGCAAGTGGCCCTGAGGCCTTCATTGCGAATGTTTGACGAGGAAATGATACAAATGTTTATTTATTTATTTATTTATTCATTTAATTTATTTATTTTATTTATAATATTTACTATGTATTCACTTGCTTCTACGAAGATACATCAATAGGAGTATAGGAGGACTATCCTCCTAGTTAGTAATGCGGGCCTCTGCCGAACTTTACTGCAAAAAAAGTCAGTTTTTTTTCTGAAACATTTACTAGGAGATTTTGATTGATCCAAGACGTACACTTACAGGGGGGCAAAAAAAAGTCATTTCGGCCGAGCCACATATCAACGAAGTTTTCGCAGCCCAGACAGGGGAAGTGGATATGAGTACCAGAGTGGAAGATACCCAAGATCTTCCTCTATAAGCTGGAGCAGTCTGCCGCCAATCGCCTTCATGTACGCCAAAATTATGAAGTCATCCAGTCGCGACCTGACTGGAGAACACCTTTGGAATTCACGTCGCCTCCAAACAGCTGCGAAACTTCTTGAATGAAGTCATCCACAGATAGCTACCTGGAGGTCAGTACTCTTGATCTGCAGACCTCCCACATCGAGCAGCTACGGCAACGTCGCTACGGTCTAGGACATCATCTTCACCGTATTCGCGAGAGCGCGAGTGGCTGGTGTGGCCGGGGCCGGTACCTGGAAAGGGGAAGACCGATATTTTCTTTGTAGACCCCGACTGAAGGTGAGCGCTGGCGGTTACATCAAGTAACTCGAGAAGAATATCCTCCCTACATGTGGTCGCCCGTACCTTCTTGGAGACCTTGTGCTGCTACAGGTTTGGGTGCCACCACATGGAATCAAAGGGTTTTGGAAAAACTCCCGCCTACTTCGAATGGAAGGGCGTTTCGTACCTGAAGAAGATGTAATATTGAAGTATGTCCCCTGACCTGAACCCACTCAATTACCTAGTTCGGGCGGACTTCAAGAGGGTGGTCTACGGTGGCGGAGAAATCGACTACCCTCGCTGATCTCAGGTACCACATCGCGGTCGCGTGCCAGAATCTCTCGATGGCGCTCGTCCAGAAGGCTGTGGCGGAGTATCATTATAGTATTTAATGTGCTCTTTAATATGGTAGTAAAAATGTCCGATAAAAATTTAATAAAGTGTAACTTATAGCTTCGAAAGTCAATGAGGCAAAGTGACTTTTTTTTCCCCCCCCCTGATGGATTACACGTTCAGTTGCCCAGTACTGTTGTGAGCATCTACTGTAGTCTACTACACTGATAGACTAGATTTTTCGGAACATACTATAAAGGAGGGTCCAGACGGCTCACTTGCGCATATTTTACGTTTTCAAAGACGTATTAGTAGCAAACACGCGAGGATTATTACGGTTTGCCGAGACCTAGACCTTATACACTCCATATCCCAGAGAGGAAAAGTCCGTGGCTGCGTTCTTTATCCAAACGTGGCGGCAGCTGCGTTTTTGGAGGGATACTGCGGTTTCAGGACAGCTGCAACCATTACTTTGTCCAGCACAAGACAGTATGAACTTGTATCGCATAGAACTATCCGACGAACATAGCATCCTACCCCACGTTCGAGTAAAGTACGCAGCCACGCCCACTCTATTGCTGGGATGTGTACTTTAGAAGCATTCAGCCCTGCGAAAAAGAAGCACATTTACGTACTCAAGAGGTACACAGCAGTCTCACTCTCAATTTAATGATTCGATCTGGTAAATTCACATACTCAGAAATGCGGAATGCATCAAATAGGAGTAAACTTGAAAAACTGCTACGATTATCATCTCTTACAGTTCAGACGAACATTTCTTTGTCTTTGTAAGTTCGCAAGCTTATTAGCCGTCTCGGTCTGGTTCCATTAATGTCTTCGAAATGGTTCATTCGAACACTAGAGGTGGTCCCATGGAACTCTTCTTGGAAAACCCAAGACTAATTTACGCGCAAAGGCTTCACCTTCAGGGCCGAGGCAGAGCGCATTCAAAGTCAACGAAAAGCATATGTGCCACTTTTTCAATGCTCAGTTCAGACATCGTATTTCCAGCAGGATACTAATGTGTGGTGGGTCCAGCTCTCTCGAGATTGATCAATAAGTAGATTATCCGTGATAGAAGATGGCCACATTGGAACTTATTTACGTAGTGATCTTGTGGTTTTTATTCTCACATATGGCCTTAGGCAGACGCCCCCCCCCCCCTTAGTAACTTACTCATGATGCCACAAAAATACTTGAAAGGTTATAGCGAGTTCTGCGTAACTTTCCTCGAAATCCCTTTTATTGTCACGGATGTATGTCCGAGGCATGTACTAATCTGGGTAAAATCTTGGATCTCTATTTCAGTGCGAAATTGTTTTTGCTATGCGAAACAGGTAGGAGAGGCGGGCTGCTAGAAGAAAAGTTTAAAAGAAAAGTGAAAAAGAAAAGAAGTTTGAAGAGATCCACATGGGGACGTCACAGTCATGCTCTCTGAGGATGAAGGACGAAGTGCTCAGGCGAAATGGGCGCATAGTTCCCGTTCTCCACCAAAATCTTTAGACTGCCACAGCGAAAAGAACTGGTGGAAAAAACTTATACGAGCCACTATTGATACAGACTTGTAGTTTGCTCGCTTCAACAAGTCGTGGGAAACGGTTTTAGCGCCGCGCTAAATCCGTCCCGCTTGGCACGCCCTTCATCCGCAGTGAACGAATCTGTAATGGCAAGTACCACCTCGGTGATGGGGTTATTTTAGGGAGCATCGTCTCGCTTTTCATGGATCAAGTTCATGGAATCACTCTTCAGGCAGATGCTTTTTGACGAGGTTGTTGCAAAAGCCATAGATTCGAGCTAATCTCAGGAAATTATTTCACCACCATGAATATGTGTTTAGATATAGAAATTCTAATTTTCCAGGTGATTCACAAAAATAGAGCAATATTTCATCTCCTTAATCGGGTAAATGTGTAATTCTGACGCACAGCACTCTGATAGCAAATATTTTGCCATTTCGCTCATTTCTTCGTGGGAAAGGGCTAAATCATATATCTTGTCCCTAACTTATAATTTTGTTTTTCAGCAGTCTGAAGCGCATTGCGCAGCTCTAAATGAATCCAAAGCAAGCTGTCGAACTAACCGCTTAGGCGTCATATCGCTGCATACGTCTCTTTTCCCGGAGCTGAAATTCCGTACACCTTCTCATATCCCCGCCCATGACAAGTACCACTTTGCACGTCCTCCCGCATAGAGTGCATGCAGAAGTTGGAGGTGCGGGAACTAACTTCATATGGTGCTCAAGACAGCGCCCGCGATGGACTTTGGCAGGTTGTAGGGCTCAGAATTGTTAGAACATGTGGCAAGTAAAGCATTAATCAAAAAAGTAACAAAAAGCGCCGCAAGAACATAGAATAAGACCCTGTTCGATCGGACGCATCTGGACGAGTTTCGCAGATTTTGGGTGAGTTCTCCAAAACACGTCGCCGCCTCGTTGCGGCTAATTCTCATGAGGCCACTACCTAGGTTATCTTATCTAATCTAATTAATCCTCGCTGGCATTGATAATCGATCTGTCTATGAGTTAATCTCTCTATCAGTGTACGAAACGAACGCTAGAAATTTAGCGGTTATCAATGCCAGCGAGGATTGATAACGGCAAACCAATCGAGGCGGGATTAACAGGACAGGCGGGGTCAGCTTATCATTGTTGACTCCGCCTTCGTCTATCAATCGATTTCGAGTCGCAGGAGTGGGATATCCTCTGTGGTTGCGGACTCCGCGATCTTGTACAGTACAGGTTTTTTCACCTTGGTTGATCGCGGACGCTGCCTTTAATAGTCTTGTTAGTGAAAGATAGTCATATGTTCAGCGATGGAGTTATTTGCCACTGTTCACTTCGTAGCAAAACCTTCTGAAAATCAATAAACTCAGCACTCCTTTATGATGCTACCACCTATAAGGAAAAAGCCTTCGCTGTTAATTAATCCTTTTTCGGGAGCACAACGCGTTCTCCTTCCAATCAGGATCGTAGTGGCTTATTGAATGCGATGTGGCCAGTGCAATGACTTGCGGGGCCAGCCGATGTACAAGTCAGTGTTCATATCCTCCTCAGAATCTGGTACCAATTCACCGTCCCCGGGAGTTAGAAGGCTTGGTTGGCCTGGGCGGGAAGCCGATCCGGAATTCGATTCTCGTACGGTGGCAAGCGTGCCTGTCACTACATCAGTTCCGCCTCACCACTGATAGGAAAATTTGCACGAAAGGTGTTACGACTACTGAAAGCCTGATAATCGAGCTATATCGCTTGTATTGTGGTTGTTAGTGGCGTGTCGTCCGTGGCACAGTTTCTCCCTCATGATTACTGGTTTATACCGTCACGCTCAAACCGGCGCTTTCACCTCGTTAGTGCTGCGCGGTCATCGAATATTCCGTGACCAGTACACCGCGCACCATGTACCAAATATACGCTTCCTTCTACCCGAAATACTTGAACGTAGCGGCACCTGCGCTCCGTGATGAGATATTCCGTTTCGAGGCAATGGTAGTTATGTCTTTGCTCAGCACGGTACAATATGATCGTTGTCTTAGAAGGAAGTGAAAAATCTCTTGATTGCCTTATAAGTAGGCAACCACGCCCATCCAGTGGATATAGGGTGTACTTCGCGGAATGAATAAAGAGTGTACTTACTTTCATACAGCCTCATTTCTTATGTTATTCACTTACAGATTATTGCTGGTATCATCGCAACAAAGCAGTGAATGTCTATTGCACAAACTGGCTTATCGACAACCAACTCCTACATCTTCGGCACTTTGGCTATTATATTGAATACATTCCTCATTTTCGTGATCAGAAAGAAGGCAACACATATTTACGGCTCCTACAAGCACATGATGACTGCCTATGCGGCATTCGACTTAGTTTTCAGTGCTGTAGATGTGGTGTGCAGTCCAGTGAGTTCAACCACATAAAACGATTTTTTTTCAAAATCCAGATGATGTGCTCCCAATTTGTTTGCACGGCGTACAAATGGCGTCAGAAATAGAATATCAGTCGGATCTCAATGGCTTCATCCCGAAACAAAATCGCTACTTCACAGAGCAATCTCATAGACCTGCTAAGTCCCCCCTGTGAAATCGCCGGGAACCTCCCGTCCAGTTCATCCTACCACACTGGGCTCTTGCGGCTTCCCGAGAACATTAGAACGATGTCAAGGTACTTCTAATAAGAATGAGGAACCTTTACGGAGCTCATTGATTGTTCTAAAAGTTCCTCATTTCGACGGTGCCGCTGAACATTTTACACTTTTGGGTTAGGCACTCAGAATATCGTTCGGTCAAATAGCCCAAAAGAAATGCAGTGATTCAAAAATCTAGTTGAGCAAAACGATATTAAAGGATTGCAGAAACTTCATGAGACATATTCGCCATTTTCACGGTGTGATATACCGCTTGCGGGTTGATGGTGACCTGAGCCCTCCGGAGGCTAGCTGCTCCCATTCTATACTGCTTATATTTGGGAATTTGTTCAGCGAGATGGCCTCAGCCCCTGAGACCTCAAGGAGTGTTGCTTTGATGGTTTTGGTCCATCAGAGCAACAACCCTACGAGGTCTCAGAGGCAGGGCACGCCATGGCGTTGTGATCATTTCCTGAGTGTTCTCTGATGCCGAGCAAAATCGGTGTCGATACGATGCTATTCCACCCGCAGTCAGATCCTAAATTTCCAGACAATATTCATGACGTACGTTGGAGTTAGCACTCGGGCATGCTCAACCAAGGGCGTCCTGCCCTCAGGTTTTCTTCAAAGCCGTAGACTCAAGAGAGCAAAAAACCTCAAGTAATGTCTCATTGGATATAGACTCTAATCTTTTCGCCGAATGCACTGACATGCTGGCAGTTGGTCCGACGCCCTAGAGCGAACGAAACAGAATTTCAGTGGCTTCGTCGGCGCCGGCCTAGGACCACTGAATTCTTTTCTTTTCGCTGTTGTAAGGTAACGAATCGCTTTCCAATCCAATTGTTAAAAAAGGGAAATGACGACCATTTTCTAAAGTCCCTGCAGCTCTACCAGGCTACCAAATCAATGTGTTGCGTAACCGTGTGAAACTACAATCAATATGCAACAGCCAAGGGGAGAGGATTTGACTTGTCTAACTGTATACGAGCTGGAGCCAGAGCGGAAGAATATCACAGACACAGTGCGAACCCAAGGTCTCTTACTCATGCACATCTGACTCATGAGATCATCTGACCAGCGTAATACCTTGTAGCCATGGCGGTTGGTGACCACATGGCTTGAAGCGATCCTGCGCACCTGGTAATTGCAGTCGTTGCTTTGTGAAGTTTTTGTAGATGGGAATAGAAAGATTCTGTGTCCATCGAATTAAGACTAACAAAATATGAAAGGACAACGCGAAGGCGATCTTCAGACATACCCTGTCCTTGCCCGATGCCCGACGTGTTCGAAATCGACGGTCCATAACTGTATCCCTGCTTTCGTCAAGCGGAATGCCCGAGATGTCCGCGGGGCTCACCCCCTATAGCGTGCAGCAAAATTTTCCAGTGCTCAGTCAAAGAAGGGAACAACGGCGCCCTTACCAAACACGAGAGTATGCAGATAGACTGCCCATTCGCCGTATTCTCGTGCGGCACGTTGCGTGTCTGCGTGTTTTTTTTTCGATTAGTGGACATACATGGCGTAATCTATCGCTGCTCTACACTCCTCCTTTCCTTGTGTTTCGTTCGTGAAGTGAGAATAAGCGGAGACTTACTCGCAGGTGCAGACCTTCACCTTCGACATATATTCGCACAAATATCTCCATTTCTATAAGTTCATGCTAATATCTGATAACTTACTACCGGCTGTCTTAGATATTTTGTAAAAATATGTTTGTTGCAACATTTCCTGCCTATTCAACAGAAAGTCATTCGTTGCTCATAGTTAATGGCGGTCCAGTGGTGTCAACATTGTGTGCACGATTATTGCTGGTGTTTTTTGTTTTCCTACTCTGTAATTCTATCGTTATAGCGCCAAGTTTATTTATATTTCGATATTTGCAAATATGCAAGTCCAGTCTGTTCACATAAGTGTGCTTGTAATTAGAAGCCACATCGGCTCCCAAATTCGCGGTTGTCGTAGCCAGCGTACCAGATTTATCCATTATTTTCGTGCCACCACAATTTTAGCCGAAGCTGGTGGCAGAGTGACGAAAAATTTCACCGGCGGCGCGCACGTTGCGCGAATCGCAGCGCGTCTGAGGATCGTGCTATGACGAACGCTCCTAATCACAGGCCAGTTACCAGTTATCGCAGGCCCCTGATGGTGATGAAAGCGGCCACACTCCTTCGGCCTATATCTGCCCGCAGTGATTGCGTAGAAGCATGTGGTGATAACTTTAGGCCGTACCCGCATCAAAGAAGCTGACGAGCTGGTATCTTCTAAACAATGATTCTCTGTTAGTGAAAAGGGTTACCCTTTCCATCCTGTCCCAGCTCAGCACTGATCGGGAGAAAGCCAGCAAATTTTTTGTCCTTGCACAATGGTGGCGTAGCGCTGATGCCAACAAATTGATGGTGCGATCCTTCTGCACCCCTCCCCCTAGCTAAGTATATACAGGGGGGGGGCAAAAAAAGTCACTTTGCTTCATTGACTTTCGAGGCGCTATAAGTTACACTTTATAAATTCTGATCGGACATTTTTACCACCATATTAAAGAGCATATTAAATACTATCATGACACTCCGCCACAGCCTTCTGGACGAGCGCCATCGAGAGATTCTGGCACGCGACCGCGATGTGGTGCCTGAGATCAGCGAGATAGTCGATTTCTCCGCCACCGTAGACCACCCTATTGAACTCCGCCCGAACCGGGTAATTGAGGGGATTCAGGTCAGGTGACCTACTTGGATATTCCATCTTCTTTAGGTACTCAGCCCCCTTCCATTCCAAGTAGGCGAGAGTTTCTCCAATGCCCTTCGATTCCATGTGGTGGCACCCAATGCTGTAGCAGTACAATAAACTACAATACAGGGTATACAATAAACTTGCTGGCTTTTTCCCGATGAGTGCGTCTTGAGCCTACGACAGCACTCAAAAGTCAGAAGTGCAGAGTATGGAAACTAGATAGGTTGCAGAGAGCTGCATTGGGTGTCGTGAAAGTGTGGTGTACAGCACCACCACACATGCGCTAAAGAGCGGAATTTTGCAAAGTTGATGTACGGTATATGCAGTTGCACGTGTTGTGTACGCCAGATTTTCATGACGTCTAATTCAGCAGTCGGTCGCACTCCTGATGCCCCATACTATTTACTCCTGGGGATGCTGTCGCACACTGGCTCACGCTGGCATACGTCGGCGTGCGCTCGATCGAAACCGATACCTTTTTGTCGCAGGTTCTGCGTCGAATGCTGCTGCACGCGCTGACGGCAAGTACGAATACAGCCTAACTTGGCCCAACAATTATTCGACTAACATCACCAGTGCTATCGGGTTTGCTGAACGGCACAATATCTCTAAAATTCAGGACAAATTATCTGCAATATCATCAACGCCGGTCATTCTATCTAGCTACGCTACCATTCGCTTTTTCGACGTCAATCTGTGCAATGATTTGCTTTGCTGCATGGCCTACGCAGTCCGACTTGGACGAGTTCACGGGTATTGCCTATGACATAAACGTGGAAGGGAATTACACATTCCTTGTGGCAACGTTACAGGCACGTATTTTGGAAGTTCTAGCAGCGTCGAGTAAAGCAGCTCCAGAGACTATTCGTAGACACATCCGCAACGAACTGTCCCACTTTATTTTTCTGGAAATGGTGCCGCTCACATTGTTAACCCGCAGCAAGTTGGATGATTGCTTACGGTGAACAGGACCATGAGCACGAAATATTCCCTGTAGGTCAACGCAAACTGCAGCACGCCTTGGAATTGCAGTAAAGATCCAAATTTGCCTGATAAAGAAACGCGTAACTTGTTCATTTCCAGGTACGGAGGGCGAGAACTGTTGGCACCTGACGGTTATTTCTTGCGCCTTTGCTTGCAGCGCCGTAGGACGCACTCTTCGTTTTAAACGCGAATCTGCTCATAAGTTGTCTTCGCATACCCGACTTATTGAGAGGGGCTCATGAAACCAAGGGAAATGGCGCAACTGAATGTGTTGTGTTTATAGGACCACGGCCATCTTAACTTCGCAAGGCAGGGATAGCCGAATGGTCAAGAGTGTAGACTCACGTTCACACCCTGAGCCACGAGTTCAGTCCCTGCACAAACCTGCCTTGCAAAAATTGCAAAAATGGGGACGATACCAGCGTCAGGCCCAGGTTGACAGGCCGGCTGATGGAGGAACCCGTCACAACAATCATGAACAAGTGTTAATGGCGGACCCTGCGACGGCGCGGGACTAACGCTAGGAAGAAGAAGAAGGCCATCTCAACTTCGCATAAGTTCCACAAAGTCACTATATGAGGAGAGCGTTGCTTCTACGACTTCGTTTCATCGTTACTGATGGAATGTTGAGAAGATATCACAAAATTTTTTTGAATGCTGGACACTATTCAACATATACAATCTCCCAGCAGCCTTCTTCCCTCTAGACTTTAGCTGTGAGGGCTGTCTTGTGATTTGACTACAAATGTGACTCGTAGGGCCAGCACCATTTGGCGCGATATTGGTGCCAGAGCCAACTTTCCTCCTTGAAAACGTTCCTCCGGATACGTCATAGACAATCAGTTGAAGATAATCGGCGGGCATGGTCGCAAACGCGGAAACATAACTTATTGTTGGTACCTGAACAGTAATTTACTGTGAATTCCCTCGTAAGAACCATTTCATTATCGCTGAGCGTTTATTGTGTTTTTGAGAATGTGGAAGCGGTGATAATCGGGCGGGGCAAACTCTACTGGCAAAATTTTTTTCAGCGGAGGAGAAGAAGAAATTCTGAACTTCTAGGCCTAGTGGTTGGGGTGTCGTCGGATTCTTCCACTTTGCTTATTTATCGAACTAATTCGTGCTTCTGAGAAAAAAGCGCTCTGCATCTTCTGCCGAGAAGCACGAAGTGCTACTGAAACAGGGATATTCAGAGAACAACTCCATGTTTACAGTACTCCCATGTTATACCTGGTCAGTGGAAGTGAAGCGAGCAGTGTAGTGGAAGCCAAATCCTAAAATCCAAGCGGATCTCTGGAGATGTCCTTTTCAGAATGACTTCCATGCTCGACAACATTCCCATAGGAACTAACAATGACGTAAGTTCGACGTCCTCTTCAAACAAGAAACCCGCGATAGCCCCAATAGTATCCTTTGGGATTATGTCTTGATCGTGCTTAGTTAGCTGGGAATGAGTTACTTAGGTAGTATACCGGTTTGACCGTCTCCGTACACAGTCAGGTGAACACAAAACTTCTTTATTAAGCACAACAGAAGAAACGACACAAAAAAATTTACTACTCACTAGCACACACAAAAAAAATCGAGGAGCAGAGGTTTAACCCAGAAAGACGAACAGGAAGCAAAAGCAGATCCAAGCGCAGAGAGCGAGAGTCCCCCTTATATACCGCGCACCTTCGCGCCCAAAAGCATTCAAACGTTCCCGCTCATCCAGTCGATCGATCTCTGCGCCATCTCCTGTCACCGATTCGGCGGCTGAATCTGAATCAACTTAGTTCATTAGGATTTACTCTGCTATCACAGATGCCGTGTGTCCTCAAACGCATTCCGTCAGGGAGATAGGATTCTAACCGTAGAGAGTGGAAAGTAGGAGGAGAGCAAGTGTTAGGGAGTTGCGTAAGGCTTTCACGCGACGCTCCTAGTTCGATTTCAGAACTACTGAAACTAGATAATGAACTCGGGAAACAAATGCAGCAGACCCGCATCTGCTCAAGATATAATCTCTTTCATGTAAACGAGGGGCTCAGGGGCGTTGACTGTAGCGCAAAAAGGCCGCCTAATGAGGCGGCACCATCCCGTACCCTTTTATAGGACTTCTCGTTTTGTAGGGATAATGCTTCCATGAACGGTGCTGTTGGCTGCGGATGTTGAATGGTGTCAGTGAGGCTGGATTTAGCGCACCGCCAGCTCGTTCTCAAGTAGCATGAAGTTAGAAATGAACGCTAACCGTGGTCGGGCCTGCTGTTATTGAAGCAGGTAAGAGAAAACTCTCGGTGGAAAACGACTGATACCGACGATATTACCAGTCTCCTCGCTTGCTCGCCCAACAATTGGTGAAAGAGGTGTTCGGCGCCGTGCCAGACTATCATCTGCAGCAAACAAGACAGTACACTTCATATCCCGGAGTTGGGGTAGGCGTGGCCGCATACTTCATTTCAGCGTGGTGACTGCACGTAGGATATACCGCTCCACTGCCAGTCTTGCCCATTAGCAGAATATGAAGAGTACTTATGTGCGCCGTCAGTGACCTGGAGCTGATATATAGTCCTGGAGTGCAATGTATTTTTGTGAAGTTCCTAGAGGGCAGGTGCAAATTCTTATTTGACACAATTGTTTGCCACAAAGCGGTCTCTCTACTAGTTTCAATTGTTTCAGAAATATAGCAGCCCTTACGAGAAGCTTCAAAGTTGTATGTTATTTGCTGCTACAGTCACAGTTATCGCGCTGATGATCACAACAATGGCTATAATCATATTTTGCGCGTGGCGAATCACAGCTGCCGTCAAGAAAAATTCATGTGTCACCACTCGTCGTCTCGATCTGCAGTTGCGCAGAACACTGTTCGCACAGGTACGAAATGGTAAATGTTTACTTAATGGGAGGTGTAGTGGTTTGACTGCAATAATTAGGTCAGTCTATAACTTCTGGAATACTTTGACTGAATTTGGATATAATTTTTTTGGTAACTCACTTAGTATAGCGTCCACCATCAGCACCCAAAACACGTCGAAAACTCATAGGAAAAGCGTCTGACTGCGTAACACCTCGGCATTGTAGCTATTCCGATTACTTCCTTTGAGTTGATAGGGTTTTCAGGTGGATCTCTTGATTATGCCCTGACGTCTCTGTCATACGCCTTAATAAGGTTTATGGTTTTGAATTTGTCCTTTCGAGACAACCATACTCTCCCTTCCCTATCGTTTCTGACAGACTTTTAAAAGAAGTGGAAACACGACCCCTCTCCCGCCCCCTGATTTACAGCGATGGCGTGCTATGCTGACAGCCCTCCATCCATTTTTGGTGACAGGAGGTGCTTTTGAGTGAACCTACAAGGGGGGCAATAAAAAAAGTCACTTTTCTTCATTGACTTTCGAGGCGCTATAAGTTACACTTTATAAATTCTGATCGGACATTTTTACCACCATATTAAAGAGCATATTAAATACTATCATGACACTCCGCCACAGCCTTCTGGACGAGCGCCATCGAGAGATTCTGGCACGCGACCGCGATGTGGTGCCTGAGATCAGCGAGATAGTTGATTTCTCCGCCACTATAGACCACCCTGTTGAACTCCTCCCGAACCAGGTAA
>MU913272.1:51114-63795 GCA_036418165.1 Cooperia oncophora | reverse complement strand
ACCTGTGCACCCCAATATTTTCCTGCACTACAAGGCTTCTACAAGGTGCCTAGGCGCATTCATAAATGGACGCAAAGTTTTCTTCAGGCAAGATTAGGTGAGCACTGAAGTAGTAGTGAAAGCAAAACCACATTTTGCCACGTTTGCGCAGGAAGCAAAAAAGTTAAGCTCAGCAGGGATTCGATCCCACGACCTGTTGCGTGGTAAATGCGGTGGAAAAAGCCCCATAACTCCGTTCAGAGAATCGTTCCGCAAAAACGGAGGGTAGATTTGGATTCAGCGGCTCAAGACACGTCCACATGTGTACATCTCATTGCAAACGGCCGGGTCGACCTGTTGGGGTTCCCTTGTCAGATTTGTGAAATGTTGAGTTACAAAAAAATATATTGATTCAAACCTGTTCAGTTGAAATCACTCCCCAACGAATCCCCATGGCAGATTTCTCTGTGATTTTTGCGACCTTCATAAACGTTTCAGTACTTTTAGGAAGTGCAAACCTTCCTCTACACGAATACGGTCTCCTCTTCCCCACAGGTCCGCTTTTGAGGAAGTTATGGTCCTTCAAAGACACCCCACTTTGCTGAAAGTTCGCGCTCCAGTGCTAAAATTGACGAATAATCTCCAGTCACGGCTGCAATTACATACGCATTTCTGCTACCGTACTCCACATCTCGGGTTAATGCATTTTTAGCGCATTTCTTTTTTTCTGTTATGCCGCTTTATTGTTTTTTCGTTTTAGTCATAGTCTCATTTTTAACTTCTCATCGCCCTGTCTGGCACCTGATGGTGGTCAATATGCAATCTATCGCCCTTCTTCTCCCTCCGCGAAATACCGGTGCGTGCCATCCTCTTGTATTGCTTATGCTCATCCTGTTTTTGATTACAAACGCTTGCACATAAGTAAATCAACTCAACTTAGGTAGGACTGTTTATATCTATTTTTTATATCTAATTGTTTATATCTAATTTCAGGAAGTATGTAACGTCAAACAGTAAAAAGGGGGGGGGTCGTACCGAACCCCCAAAAAAAGGGGGGGGTCGTACAGGCTCGACCAAAATCCCCATCGAATGCTGTGCCCTGGCTCAACAATGAGCCAGTAGCCCGTAAGTAACTCCCAGTAGGGGAGATGCGAAAAAAATTATAGAAACAACCTGAGCAGAGGCCCCTCTCAGCAGTGAAACCAGTTCTGGACGAGTTCATCATGAGAGCAGCCCAATCACCGGGACTCAACGTGCAACCAATTCCCGACAAGAGCATAGGAAATCGCTCTACGAAGCTCCAGGCAACGCTACGTACACACGCGATTCCGCTTGTAAGCCGTTGTCTTGCAGAGTGAAAGTAATCGTGGTTGCAATGGTTGCAATAATCACGCGTCTCAAACATCTTTATCTCGCCGTTCCAAGCGACGAAAATCGCGGGAACTGTCTTTAAGAAGAGCAGGCATAAGGAGACCGTTAGTAAGGGTAGGCATTCAAAAAGGAACCAGCGAGCGAGAGCACTATGGGGAACTAGATAGCGATGATGAAGAAGGAAAGACAGCATCGATATTCGGTGAACGATGAAAGTGATCAGAAAGCTGTTATTCATTTACCAGTGCTATTTTATTATCAACATGAAGAAGTAGATCACAGTTCATAGATACTGTACGAGTGTGATAAATGAAATTCAAAATGCTTGCAAGAGAAACATGGCGAGCCAACTAATGTAACGTGATACGGGGACCATAATCACGTAATATACTCTACTTTATATCGACAAATTTTACCCAACAAACGCCCTTTTTGAGAGGTTGCGGTGCGAAGCTGGTGCAGTCGGCGATGCCGATTGATGGCCGCGAGCTAATTATCAAGATGTGGTCTCTGGAGCTGGTAAGTGTCCGAAGTGAATTACGTTCCTGCGCAAATAACCGAGACCACAGAGCAAATCCTCGGGATTGCAGCAAAAGAGAGTTCCGTCCCCTAAAATGAAGTGCGGCAGCGTCACATAAAAAAAACTGGCGGAATGTCAAAAAAGGAGTGGGAAAGTTTCGCAAGAAAGGACGATTTAAACCTCCTTATTCAGCTCCGTCCTAGCTGTATCGTTGAGGGTGTATAGTTTATGTGGTGTTCTTTAGTAGGCATGAAAAACAACGCGAAATAAGGTCAAAATCCGAAGTACTCCACGTGGCATGTTGTGAGCTCCATTGGAGCTCTTTCGTCACTCCACACGTTTCTTTAATAGCTCCCGCACCTCACCTATCGCACTCTACGGATAGTGGGGTGGATAGCGCGACGGACTTAAAACCTATGATAGTTTGTGGATCGGATCCTGCTGGGAACATTCTATTGCATTCTTCAGATTCCCACCTTCTTGTGTTCCGGCGTGCCTGATATGTATAATCCACACATATGCCGTTCAAGGGCTCACGCTACACACTAATGGTTCACAAAGCGTCATGGAGATCATCCTACTATATATAAACGGCAACGTCTGTCTGTCTGTCTGTCTGTCTGTCTGTCCGGAAATTCGGAATCACCTGAAGAGCCAGTTGGAGGGGCGGGTCAAGGGTGGGTTGGGTAGGGCATGGGCCAAGATGTACGGAACACACATGAACTAAGCTAGGCTCCGCCCACTGTGGGCGGGGCGTGCGCACAGTTGTGAGCTACAATTTCAAAAATTCGTAGTTTGGTTCCAAAAGAGCCCCAAGAGCGGAAAAAGTGGCAAACGATAGGCAATCGGTTGGCGGACGAAATGAGTGAGACACACCCATTTTGGGCGGGGCGTTCTATAGGTGGGCGGTGCTTGCTACGAAACTTTCAAAAATTCGCAGTTCGGTTCCAAAAGAGCCCCAAGAGCGGAAAAGTGGCAAACGATAGGCAATCGGTTGGCGGTCGAAATGAGTGAGACTTTGGGGGCGGGGCGTTGCGCAGTTGGGCGGTGCTTGCCACATAATATTCAAAATTCGCAAATCTGTTCAAAAAGAGCCCGGAGAGTGGAAAATGAGGCAAGGGAATCAGTTGACGCATGAACTGTATGAGGCATACCCTGATTGGGCGGGGCGTGCTATACGTAGGCCGGGTTTGCCACGAAATCCAAAATCTCGTAATTCTGTTGCAAATGGGCCTGGAGAGAGGAAAATGTGGGAGACGATAGGGAATCAGTTGGCGGATGAACTGAAGGTGGAACACCCTAATTGGACGGCGTGTGCTGTAGGGGCTTGCCACAAAAATTTCAAAAATTCGTAATTCGGTCTCAGATAAGCCCGGAGAGAGGGAAATGTGGGACATGACAGGGAATCAGTTAGCGGGCCTTAATAGGACTATAGGTGGGCGGGGCTTGCTACAAAAATTCCAAAAATCGTAATTCGGTTGCAAATGAGCGCGGAGAGTGGAAGAAGAGAGGTAAAATGTGGAAGACGATAGGGAATCAGGCGGATAAACTGTATGGGACACACCCTGATTGGGCGGAGCATGCTATACGTAGGCGGGCTTGCTACAAAATCCAAAATTTCGTAATTCTGTTCCAAATGGACCTGGAGAGAAGGAAATGTGGGAAACGATAGGGAATCAGGCGGTTCTCAGAACAACACTTTTTTTGACCATTCGACCGGCGATCCGACTGGCCCTCCCTCACATGGAAAACTTCTCACAGGGACCCACTTCACACCGGAAGGAGGATCGGCCGGCGAAGCCGGCCGATCCGACTGGTGTTGAAAATATACCGAATACACACAAACAGTTAGACGGGGCGTGCACCGAAGTGAGTAGTGCCAACGACAAAAATTCGTAAAATTCCTCCGGAAGATCACAGGGACCCGGGACAAAATCATTCTCTATGCACCACGTTAGACTACACCCACAATGGGCGTGGGGGCATACCCGAAGTGAGCGGGGCGTTTGTTCGGGCGGGCGGGGCCTAACGCAAATCTTCAAAATTCAGACCCGGAACTGCTCGGCAGCGGGAAAACGGACTCGAGTAAAAAGTGGGCAGGTAGATAAACAGAAGGAGGCACACCCGAACTGGGCTTTGGAAAGAGCCCGGCAGATTGCAGTCGGCGGGCGTTTGTCTGGGTAGGTGGGGACCAGTAAAAATTTCGAAGTTCGAACCCGGAACTACCCGAGCAGCGGGAAAACGTGGAGTAAGAAGTGGGTCGAGGTTGATTCGATCGATTTTTGCGAGCAGTGTTTGGATGAACCAGCTCTGTGATCGACTCGAATTTTGTTACAGAAAATTCGAGTGGGCTGCATTCTATGGGGGGGGGCGAGGGACTAACATAAGTGAAGAGACACCCCAGCGGATGAGATGTGCGCCGAGTCGGCGGCGCCTGCTGCAAAAGTTCATAATATAGTCGCAAGGCAAGTGAGAACAGTGAATATGAGGTCAATCGAAAATTCATAACCTACTACCAATTTTTGCATTTATTTATTTGTTTATTTACCTGCTATTCTTTCTACAACAACTCAAATACACATATACTTCCACTTCAGTTCATCCACTACCGCATTCCACCCCTCGCCTTTACGAAAATTTCACAACCGTCCACTAGGGGGGTATATACCAAATGTGAAACGGTAATGTTCTGGAATTGCAAAAAAAATTTTTTCTGTAGCGACTGGCCCTCAGTTTGGATGGCCGGGGACCCACTTCACACGCATAAGGAGGATCGCCCGCCGAAGGCGGGCGATCCGACTGGCCCTCAGTTTGGATGGCCGGGGACCCACTTCACACGCATAAGGAGGATCGCCCGCCGAAGGCGACTGGTAGTAAATAAGGTCGAAATCTATGTACTCTACTTGGCAAATGATGAGCTACTTTGAAGTTCATTAAGTGATTCCCAAACCTCCCTTCCCGCACGCAGTGGCTATTTACCGCCATGCTGGCCATAGGTGGACTCGGCGCCAATAAAGGTGTCACCATGGTGGTCAGGGTCATTAGCTACCCAGTATTGAAATTTCAGCAGAAAAAATTTCTCGGGTTCATCTGGTGGTAATGGATCGATCACTTGGATAGCAGCGACACCCAAATGCTTACATTTCCGTAACCGTTTAGATCACAGGCGAGACCAACCTAAGTTTCCATTCCAAAATTCAGTACCTTCTGAGCAAATGCCATGTTACCTCCGAAGCACCTAAACAGGCATCTTGAATCTATTTCAACTTTCACCGTCTACGCTTTTGTCAAAGACCTCGTTACCCTCTTCCTGGATAAATGAACTTATTTTTCTTTGACTTTTCGAGTATACGGTGTGCAGTATACATATATGTGTCCTTCCTTTTTGAAATTCCTAAGCTGTTAATCATGGGTTAGCGTACTAGTAAAGAGAAGGTTTCAGGAGCGAGGTTGGACAACGACTTCTGGAGGAGAATGGTCGCCATTAGTACACATGTTCACGCATTATAATTCAAAAATTTGGGGGGGGGGAAGTTCTGTCAAACTTCGTATGCAGGAGGAACTGATGACACCGACCACGATTCTGACAGTTGTTTTTTTGGGCCGAGGCCATTTGGGGCCAGCATCACACTAAATAGCCATTACGCGGAAGTTCACAACGATTCAATGGCCCTTTGTGAACCATTAATGTATATGTGCCCTTGAATGGTATATATGTGGATTATACATATTATCAGGCACGCCGGAACACAAGAATGTAGGAATCTGAAGAGTGGGAAAGAATGTCGTCAGCAGCATTCGATCCACAAACTACTCTAGATTTAGAGCCCGTCGCGCTATTCAACACACCATCCGTCTAGTGCGATGGGTAAGGTGTGGGAGACATTGATGAAACATGCGGATACGACGGAAAAAACTCCAATGCGGCTCACAAAATGCCACGTGAAGTATTTCGATCTTGACCTTATTCCGCGTTGTTTTTCATGCCTATTCCAAGATTACCCCATAAACTATGTACTCGCAACGCTTTAGCTAGAACGGAGCTGAACAAGCTGATTTGAACGTTCTTTCTTGTCGAATTTTTTACTCCTTTTTGGCGTACCTAAGAATGTCGAGCAGAAATGAATCCCTCCTAGGTGGTCCACGAATATTCTCCAAAATCATGCACATACCGTTTCCGAAAAGCTCAGGTTCATTCCTGCTGAATGGTTTCTGGAATGCTAAAAAAAAGGTCGAAAAAATAATTCGAAAAGAATGGGCTTTTTAAACCACCTTATTCGCCTCTGTTCTAGCTGTAGCGTTGACAGTGTATAGTATGTGAGGTATTCTTTGAGCAGGCATGAAAAACAACGCAAAATAAGGTCAAATCCAAGTGCTTCACTTGGCATGTGGTGAGCTACACTGGAGTTTCCTTTTCATCTGCGCTTGTCTTTTCACTAGGTCCTGCCTCACTCCACTGGCAGTTTCAGATGGTGTGGTGGATAGCGCGACGGGCTCTCAGTCGGTGAGGTTGTAGATCGGATTGTCTTGAAGACGAATTTTTGCATTTTCCAGATTTCTACATTTTTGTTATGTGCCCGATAATCTGTATAACCCGAATACACGCCATTTAAGGGCACATTCTATGCGGTAATGGTTCACAAAGGGGCCTAACTCAACTATTACGCTCGCGAAATACTATTGAAGAAACTCTCCCTGAAACTTGGGTTATGGCGGTTATCCGATGCCCTGATCACGAATACGTCATCATTTTTGCGCAATGTGTCGCCAGTTTGATGCAAAGGCTTTCTTGTACTAAAATTATTGTCAGCCTGCGCGCGGGGCCTATTTAGCGCCAAACTGGCCCAAATGGCCCCTGCACCAAAAATAAGTGTCAAAACCGTGATCAGGACCATCTACTACCCTTACGTACGGAGTTCACGCCGAAAAAAATCCTTTCGAGCCTTTTGGGTTATGATGACTGACCATGTCTTCAGCTAGTGGCTATCAGCACCCCCCCCCCCAGAAGTCGTTATCCAACATCGTTATGGGGAGCTTTTCATTTGCTAGTACGCAGACGCATAATTAACAACTACAAAATTTAAAAAGAAGTGACACGCATATACTGCACACCATTTACAATTTTGAGGTAAGAAAAACAAGATCCCTTCTTCCGGGTAGGAGGTAACGAGTTCTTGTTGAAAGTGGAGAAAGATTCAGGATGCCCGTTTAATCCTGGAGCTAACACTGGTGTTTCTTGAAGATTTAATGAAGTTAAAAGTGAGAAGAGTATGAAATTTCTGGCGGTCCGCTTCGCCAGAGACCTTTACGGGGAGAGACCTTTGCCTTTACCCATCCAAATGGTCAGGTCCATTATCAGCAGGGAAGTTCGAAAAATTTTTTTCGCTGAAACCTCGTATGCAGGGGTAATAATGGCCCTGATCACGATTCTGACAGTTATTTATGGCGCCAAGTAATCTGGGGCCAGCGTGGCGCTAAATGGCCACTGAGCGGGAAGGGATGCTGCATAAACCACTAAAGAAACTTCAGTGTACCTCACTGTATGCCAAGTAAGGCACTTGAATTTTGACCTTAGGTTACGTTGTTTTCTATGCCTGGTTCGGGAATACCTCATAAACTACATGTACTCAGTGTAATAGCAAAACAGAGCCGAATGAGATGATTAAATTTGCCAATTCTGAGCAATTTCTTTTATTCCTTTTTTGGCATTCCCAATAGCGTTTAGCAAAAATGAACCCCATCTGTGTGGTCCTTGCATGGACCCCTACATCATGCAACAAACCGTTTCTGAAAAGCTTACCACGACCTGAACGAAGCATCATTTGAGATATCGAGGTGGAGTTCGCTTCTTCCGTGGCGCTACTTGCTCACTTCTGCGAGCTGAGCCGATCGCGAAGATTAGAATGCAGGTCACAGGCTACGAACACCCATTTCACATCACTTATGTTTGAAGATGCCACATGATTTACGAGGTGATGTTACGGTGTCCGCAGGTGCCGACGTGCCCTCGCAGGGCCCGACGGCGATCGGCGAGTGTGGAAAGTATGAGAGGATCTCCGACACATGGATGGCATCGTGGTGGGGGAAGGTACCAAAACGTCGCAGCGCAGCGCAGGGTGAAATGTCCTCATTGTGGTGTTAAAAACCGGGACTTTGATGGCCAGAGTTGGCAGAGCTACTGGAGCGCAGATGACTTGATCTCTGTGCGCTGCAAAAGTCAAGATAGTTTAGTTGCAAGTAGAGAGATCGGTCGCTGCTTTAAAGCCGTTCTTTGTGGCAAGTCAAGGTCTACGAGTGGTGTGGTCTCTCGACATTTCCGTCACTCACTAGCAAACGTGGAACTTTCCAATGACCGCTAGATGAAGATTG
This sequence comes from Cooperia oncophora, assembly GCA_036418165.1. NCBI lineage: Eukaryota > Metazoa > Nematoda > Chromadorea > Rhabditida > Trichostrongylidae > Cooperia > Cooperia oncophora. The sequence goes on along the minus strand of MU913272.1, from coordinate 55,556 downwards.
TTTTTTTACCATTGAGCGTCGACACCACCACTTCTTCTCTAATTATACTCCGCAAAATGGATGCGCTGAGCAATCAGAAAACGAGTTCTGTTTTCTGCTTGAGAAGGACACAGCCAGATCAGAAAATACCGCGTTGTCGCTTTCGACCTAAACCCGCACGTGGGCGCTACGAAAAACGGCTATACGGTAGGCCATAGCGGACGCAAGCGAGAAAACGCTATTGTCCCATGCGGCGCCTTCCTGCCAAACGCGATTGTCGTCAATGTGTTGAATGGTGGCATTCGAGGCACGAGGCACGAAACGAGGCAGCTGCGATCTCACGCGTTACGACCGTCACACTTGACGAAAATGCTGCCAAAGCAACAGCTTAGGCCGCTCGCTCCAAAATCGGTAGAACGAAGCCGGGAAGGCGTAGGATTGACCAGCAGGCATGGTAATCTGTAGAGGATTTCAAAGTGAAAGATTGCGAGAGGAAGAGGCGTCCCACTAGTTTCTCCAAAGCAAGTCAATCGACGAAATAGAAGAAGTGGCAAAGAAGGCAGTGGCTGCTGTGAAAGCCGTTTACTCCGAAGACGTCAGCAAGAAGATGGAGGCGCGCGATGGCGAGTGGCGCATTTACCTTCTCGGCTTTTACCACGGTTCGTCACCGCCAATCTGAGGCGTAGAAAAGTTTTTCGGCATCAACGATGAGAAAGGCAGTCTTCTGATGGGCAGAAAGGTTCTGAGGCAATGTGCGACTACCTTGAGAAAACTTCTACGTAAAATACACATACCCAGTCATATTTCGTTACTCGCCAACAGACGGGCCCGTCCAGCAGATAACCACAAAGGGAACACAAGCGGTTCCCAAAAGGTGAGGCCAGGCAAGAGAACAGGGCCAGATGAAGTGGCGGCCAACATATGGAAGTCACACGGTTGGTATTCTGACCAGTGGATGATGAATTTCCTCAATCAGGTCTTTGCAAGAAAAAGATGCCCGACGAGTGGTGATGGAGCACGACGGTTCTGATTCGGGAGAGAAAAGGCAAGCCCGCAGATTCTCAGACCATCGCCGAATTAGCTCACTCTCCCGAAGCATGGAAATTTTCGACGATGGTCTGAGCAAGCAGCAAACTGTTGATGATCGCATTCGTGATATTGTCCAGGTCTCTACCAACGAATGTAACTCCGTCTGTAACACCATCGACGACATCCTACACGCCTCTTGTTGGAGAAACAGCGTGAGAAGCAGACCATGATCATCTAGCCTCTTTGACTCGAAAAAGACATTCGATTGTGTCCTGCGAGAAGTTACATGGTACGCCTTCCGACAGCACCTCATTCTCGAAGAGCCGATTCAGTGGCACTAGTATTCCGGCCAAACGAGTCGCGTGCGAACATCAGCAGGCTTCGATGAAAGACCCCATCAGAATCAGGGTGCTCCAAGGTTCTGCACCTTCCTCGCTTCTCTTCGTTGTGTTGAATGCCATTTCACAGGACCCCAAAACCGGCTCTTTGGACGATGTAATGCTCGCCCGTGAGTATGAAAATGATCTCGAGGAACAGATGTGAGCTAGGACTAAGAGCCTGGCGAACTTTAGACCCAGACAGAACGCGAAGGAAATCGAGCCCTTGACCCTTGACAACCGATTCAATTAATTCCGGTACCCTTATGGTCAGTATAATGAGCTAATGCGTGCAACAATGTCCAAGTATCTCGGACTAACAACAACGTCTGATGGCTGGCTGGACTGGAAGTGAGTTCGCGTGTGAGTGAAGCCCGGTCCGAATGGCGCTTTATCTAATAGTTATGAGGAAATCCAAGTTCTCGAAAGGGGCACTAATTGCACGCAAACCTTGCATGAGGTCAAAGAAAGTTATTTCCGTCACCAATAAGAACTTATCTCTTGAGAAGAACCCTAAAGAAGGAAAAAAAGCCATTCACCCTTCGGTTGCGGGAAAAAACAGCTGATCCGATCGTGATTGATTGCTGATCGGTGCGCCATTTCGGGCGTGCCGTTGGGAGTATGGATGAACATTCTGACCCTTACTGAGATCCTTAGAAACTGATTTTTGCAGGAGAAGATGCCATCCGAAGCTTGCTCAGGGAAACGGTATTCTTTTGATCTGCGTGTTCATTTCATACGCCTGAAGGATTTATCGTGACCCCTGCCCCAGGGTTGAATGATCGGCAGTCAACCGTGGGCAGAAGTCATCGTCGTCTCCTCATGTTTTTGATTTTGTTTTTCTGTTATGATAGCTGCTGGTCAACGCTGCAGTTTGCGCTCCAAAGGTTACTACGAGATTACTGAGTTAGAGCCTGCCATGAGACCCAACTGGAAGGGTAACAAGCCTCCTCCACGGCTTGGCCGACTGAGCACGTTCCAGCTGTCTGTGACACGGAGCGCGGAATGCTTGTGGTTGTGTACACTGTTTTTTGTGCCCATTGGAAAGATTCTGTAGAAGAAGCATGGAAGGATGGTAGAAAGTTGGGAGTCGAGAGCTAGATCTCTCGCGTAAAGCATGCATACAAGATTTACAAGAATTCTTATGGTTAGAGAAAAAAAAAGTCGTCTCCAGAGGTAAAGAAAGGGAGCTGCAGGGAACTGCCTCTGAAAGAGACTGCTTCGCAGTCTAGTCCAATCCCTCCGAATGGTGGCCCAGCATGTTTCAAATTCATTCAAAAAAAGTTCGCGCCAAAAGACTGTATTTACTCAAGAGAAGTACGTCGGCATCCAGCTAATTAATGGTATCGAGCACATTTGCTTACCACCTTTGATGGGTTATGGGATGCTTCAGTAAACAAAACCGATGACACTGAATACGGTTGCCAGGAAAAAAAGCAAATACCGCGAATTGCCATCGAACACAAATGTTACACTTTGTTCGCAGCATCGAAAAATCTGATCGGCAGCCTTCGTCGGTTCGGCGATCTCGGGGGTCACCTATGCGGATGGGGGTGTAGCATTGGAGGTGAAATTAACTGGGAACGCACATACTGGCATCGAAATGGGGTTCTATCTGAGGTGTTGGCATTTTTTTTCTGCTTCTATGCAGTCGAGTTAGTCAGCACCTTGTTGTCGTTATGCAAACTCTTAATACACTATCTGTGATGACGAATGGAGCTTTGCTTTCAGGCAAGCACATGTCACCGCCTGATGATGGGCGATCTGATTGCTGATTCAACCTACTGTTTTAGTCTTCTCTACCGTGGGCGTGTGGACGGGCTCGCCTAATTGAAGAGAAAGGCTTCTGTTTTATGCAAATCTTTACCACACAAAACTAGCTGTTTTCAATGGCTGCCATGCATACTGACGTGAAGCTAGAAATAAACCCTCTTGCACGTCGCAGATAGGAATGAGTAACTTGAACATGTGTCGACCTTTATGATTCTGTTGAACACCTATTGAAAAAAGACATTGTGCTGATAAGCCACTTTCCCTATAACAGTCGCGGAGATATAAAAGGAAAAGCAAATTGAAAAAAAAACAAAAATATGGACGATGTGGCAGTCCAGTCATTAGTATCGCTTCGGAGTGATTGCATGAGCATACATTCTTAATTGCGTGTGGCTTGGTAATTATGCAAGAGCAGCCATGAGATCTCTCATTTCCGCTATATGGCGCAGCAAGCGATCACTTTTTAGTTGCTGAACCCATCCTCATCAGGCATCTACCCGGCCATCTTTCTCTTCCCTCATTATATCCGTATGAAGCATAAAACAGCTCATACGATGATGGGAATCTTTAAATACCACAGAAAGCCAAAAAATCTTCGCTGGTTGCTACGCCCTTGGCGATCCGATACGTGGATAGATGCAAAACTATACGACATACAGTCCTCATCATTGCGGACCGGTGGGGCGTGGCAGTGCGGCTGCTTTGGTGCGGTTTGGTATTAGGTTGTCCGGAAAGTTCTCAGCGTTTTGGGTGTTTCACTTTAAACGATCGTAACTTTTTTAATACTCATCGGATTTAATCGAAATAGGCACCATTCGAATCAGCACACTTTTGCCAATGTGACAGCAGTCGAGAAATCCCATCAAAGGAAAAACTGGGTGGTCGAGAATCCACGAAATCACGAAGGTTTTTTGCCTGGTCCTGATTGATGAAGTATTTTCCAGCAAGGAAGTTCTGAAAATGTTTGAAAAGGTGATAGTCGGTTGGTGAAAGGTCTGGAGAATATGGTGGGTGAGGTAGAACTTCAACCCCCAATTCGTTCAATTTATGGATAGTGATTTGTGAAACGTGTGGGCGGGCGTTGTCATGCAAAAGAATCGGACCCTTTCTTTTGATAAGTGTTGGCTGCAGCTGACAAAATTTTCGGTACATTTGGTCGGTTTGTTCACAGTAGGGTTCTGCTGTGATGGTTTGGCCTGGTGATAAAAAGTTATAGTGGATTCACACCAGCCGATGACCACCAAACCTGACCAGAATTTTTTTTCGTGAGATGTTCGTATAGAT
>MU913272.1:33074-51014 GCA_036418165.1 Cooperia oncophora | reverse complement strand
GTGTTCTATCACACCCATTGTAGAAGGAAATCAGGTGAGGGTCACTTATGCTGAATTTCGTGCTCACGATAGCAAGACTAAGGGCTTCTGCTTCCAGGTGGGATGCGCCGCCATTGAAATTACGCGCGATAATGACAGCGTCTTTTGACGGTGTTTCAGCTGTTTTCTCCTCAAGCAAAACCAGAGCTCAGTCGTCGATGGTCTGATTATTTGCGGTAAACTCACATGCGTCCCTTCAACGTACCAGTATTTAAGAACACAGTTCCGATTTCCCATACGCTGTGAGATTTTCGGACAAGCTTAGTTTCCTCTCCCCACTTCCCCCTCGCCCCCGATACCGTTCTTGCACCAGAAATCCTCGGGTACTTTCCACACGCTCCGGGCCTTACGAGTTTGCGCTACCTCCTGCGGACATCTTAACATCACTTATAGTTCATGTGGCATGTTAGTCATGTTATATCATGTTTAACATCATGGACAAGTTTTTTTACACCTTGTCAATGCGCATCTTGGTTAATTGTTTTTTTACCGATGGAGCACCTTGAGTGCAACCTCGATAAATGAATAAATAAATAAATAAACAAATGAATAGATAAATAATGTGTTTCTAGCTCAGCTTGTCACGAAGCTCTCCCACCTGCATTGAAATGTCCTCTACAGCTCAGCCCACAGAAGCGGGTCCTTCCCAGCGCCACCTCGTGGCGGAACGGATTACGCCACATGCAGTACTCATATTCAAATGGAGCTGTTTCGATATAACAACCATTACTAATAGGGCACTTCTAGGTAAACGAGAATATACAGCATATACAGCAAATTGACTACTGCGATGGTCCCTAATACTTCGTGGTTACTACTTCAAGATTGAATACAGGAAAATCACAGATTTTGGACAAGCCGAGGCATTGTCGCGACTGATTGCGGACCAGAAGGCAGTAAGGAGCAAACCGAAAATATCATCATTGCAAACGCCTCAAATGATGCTGAATTCGAATGCAAGGCTGTGAAAGCACGGATTTGCCATCGACATGAATCAGATCGCAGAAGAAAGTCTTGCAGACAATACGATCACGACGTGATCCAATACGTTCGTGAAGACAAATGGCCAAAGAAACCCCCACCGGAGATCAGATCTCACTTCAGTCTCCGCCTCTCCGCCTCTCTCGCTCCAAGACGACTGCCTTTTCTTTGGACCAAGAATTGCGATTCCGGCGAAGTTCGAGGACCGTGTTCTGAAACTTCTACACGAAGGACACCCCGGAATGTCAAGAATGAAGAGCCTAGCCCGCTCATATGTCATACTGGGACAAATATGCACCAGAGGGTCCCTTGGACAGCTACTGCAGGTTCGAACATAGAAGATTATGTTCGAACCTGCAGTAGCTGTCAAGAAGCGGCAAAAGCACCAGTCAAGACACAACTGTTCTCCTGGCCATACGAAAAGAAACCATAGATATCTCGAAATGTTAGTTTCAGGACAATGGACAGCAAATCACATCATTAGAATCGAGGAACTTCGGCAAGACAAATGGTATTGTCCATATACGCAGTCCATCGTACCATCCACAATCAAATGGACAAGTCGAAAGATACAGCGACATTTTCAAACGTGGACTGGAAAAGCTGAAGGAATCCGAAGCAACAACGGAGGCTAAACAGAAATTCTTGCTGTCTTACAGCAGCACACCGTGCTCATCTTCTGTTGAAGGACGATCACCGGCAGAGAACTTCCTTGGACATCGCCTCAGAACGCCTCTCACTCTTCTGACAACACCTAGAATCATACCGACGGTGCGAAACAAAGACATGGAAGATCAATTCAACAGAAACCATGGAGCCCGCATGAAATCCTTCAAGCCGGAAGATCTCGTTTGGGTGAAAGCATTCCAAAGAGGCAGAAACAAATGGATACCAGGAAAGATCCTCAACTGCCGCGGGAATACAGTGTACGACGTCCTTGGGAATGAAGCAGTGGAATGTCGTCATGCCAATCAACTACGTCCACGCATGGCTGTCACACCAGAACAGACATCACTGGGAAGCTACGGCTTATCATCTGAACCAGCACAACGTGCGAAACCGTCGTCTCAGAAACCCGTGACTATGGCAACAACCGATGCAACAATCAGCTGTTCAGATTCAGAAGCTTCATCACTGGAGAAGACCACACCGCTCAAAGAACGCCCACAACGCAACGCCAGCACGCCGAGCCTACTACAAGTCCGACGGTTGTCGTTGTATTTGAACTCCCACCATCGCATCTTAGGGGGGGGGAGGTTTTGTGGTAGACCGCTCAATGTTTATAAGTTCACTGTCCTAAGTGATAATCTGAGCGGTTGTTTACATTCATTGTGTTGTGCAGTGATAGGTCATCTTGGGTCTATAAAAGACCCTCTGTGGGGTGTGATGTCAATTGTCGTCTCGTGTGCTAATGAAGCACTTTTGTCCGAAGTCGTAGGAATCCCTACGGTAGTACGAGTAAACTATAATGTTCATAAAGGTTACAACTGTGACAACGGTAAATAAGCGAGAGTCTCAATACATGGGGTCTTACCGCCCATTCAACCGCTTAGGCGACAAGGATCAGGGTACCCAACCCTACCTACACATGGTCTAAGGTACACGCAATATCCACGCAATACACAACACTGACATATATAAAACGATGGCAATACCAACACATTGATCACAACTACACATTTTTTGAAGCAGTTTTGTTATGATAACTGCTGTTTAACGCCGCAGTACGCGTTCCGAATGTTATCACAAGAATGCTGAGTTGTGGGCAAAAGTCGTGCCCCAGGCGGGGTCGAACCCGCACCTCACGCTTTCCGGGCGAGTGCGCTATCCGTTACGCCACCAGGGCCGCTTTTACCCTCTCAGCTTAACGGCTTTTATGCCGTAGCCTATCAGCACTCACACGTTTAACTTGGTGAGCCGGTCAGCCGTAATCGATGGGATATCGGCATAACCGCGAGGGCTAAGGCTTTGGATGTTTTTGAAGCAGTTTTGTTATGATAACTGCTGTTTAACGCCGCAGTATGCGTTCCTCCTCCACGTGCCTCCCACCTGGGGCATGACTTTTGCCCACAACTGATACATTCGGAACGCGTACTGCGGCGTTAAACAGCAGTTATCATAACAAAACAGCTTCAAAAACATCTAAAGCCTTAGGCCTCGCGGTTTCATGCCGATATCCCATCGATTACGGCTGACCGGCTCACCAAGTTAAACGTGTGAGTGCTGATAGGCTACGGCATAAAAGCCGTTAAGCTGAGAGGGTAAAAGCGGCCCTGGTGGCGTAACGGATAGCGCACTCGCCCGGAAAGCGTGAGGTGCGGGTTCGACTCCCGCCTGGGGCACGACTTTTGCCCACAACTCAGCATTTTTGATAACAACTACAAATTGTAAATGATTATATTTACTACACGAAATACTCACCACTCTACAATAATTGTTCTCTCCCTGGTCGCCAATCTTATGGGCTTCGTTCCTTAGCTGACTGCGCAATAGGCCCCCTGGGCTCTGCCCCTCTAACTACGCAATAGTCCTGCACGGCTTCGTCTCCCCCCCCCTTGTATGCAATATGCCCCCATCTTGCCGACGGTACTCCTCGATGCTCCATGCGATCGTCGATGTCCTCGTCGGGGCTGGAGTGGAGGCTGCTCCCAGTCGGGGAGCAGGGGATGGACATCGGCCGGCTCATGGCCGGCGCTCGGGCTGCCTCCAGCTTCGGAGTGGACTTCACCCCTCCACCTTCGGCGCTGTCACCGCGTTGCCCGGTGAAAACCGACCGGCCGCCGGCTTCCAGCCGTCGGACGTACTATACTGACCACCGCAGGTGCCGGAGCACGGCGCACGTGAATCGCACGTCGTCGGAACCGAGAACGGATGGGCCGGGGCGCGAAGTGCGCCAAACGGCGATCGTCGCATCCGCAACAGGGGCGAGAATGGTGATTACGGAATCCACCTTCACGACAGGTTTTGCTTCGTATCTTGGTCACGGAGACGAATCAGCCCTTTCCTTTTACCCTGAACTGTGCTCCTAAGCTGAAGTTTACGGTGCATGCCGTCCATTCCTTATCCGTACTTTTCTGCTGCATTTCTCTCGCCGGAATCGGTGCTACTGTGATCGACCTCACCAGCTGCAGACGATCAAACCATTACCATTACATCTTTTCCATGCTTCTCGCTACTTTGGCTTGGCAAATGCTGAGGAGCGTGATTTTGTTTAGCCAGTGACCGTACCGCCGTCCGCTGTCGTACATAATCCATTTTTCATTACATGTAACAACTCAGTCTGAAAAGCCCATCCCTTCGTGGCGTAAAACTAAGGCAGAGGTCCGTAATTAACAATAATAAATGAGCGAAAGTACCCACCATCCGGGCAACTTCTCACTTCCACCTAGAAGCTGCAACTATGTTGAAAAGAACTATTGGGTTGGCACATAAGTAATGGCGTTTTTTCAATTGAAAATTTTGTTCCAAAAGTGAAATGTTTTGCAAGCAAGCTTGATCATCTGATAGGAAACTTCTCGTAGTATAAGAATATCAAAACAGCTTCGGTTGAGGGAATAATTTTTGTGAATTTTTTAGTCGTTGAAGTTGAAAGTGAAGTCGGCGAAAATTAGCACCTTCGACAACTGCCTCTATTTACGTCTACTCGAAGTGCTAAAATCGCTTAAGCTGCTCCATACATTTGGAAAAGGTTGAGCTAGAAGTCTCAGCAAGGGAATCTCAATAGGACGCTTTGGAACGAATTTCAAGAATTTCAAAGTTGCCAACCTTCACCTCGCCGATATTGGGCAGGCTCACGTCTGTTCCACCTGAAATTTTATGCTAATAGTTGAATGTTTCGCTGATATGTTTTGCATGTTCTGATAGCAAATTTCGTGCTCTATAACACTGCAATGGAAATCTGTTCTCCAGAGCTGTTTACTTTCTGTTAATTTCAGGTTATTCATTACGGAACGTGAAGTCGATAAGAATCCCGATTTCCACGAATTTTATGCTAATAGCTGAAATGTTTCGCTAATGTGTTTTGTATGCTCTGATAGCAAATTTCGTGCTCTATAACACTGCGGTGCAGTTATTTTGAAAATCCGTTTGATTTCCTTGTTTTTCAGGTTGGTTCAGGATTTTTACCGAGAAGGACTGATCGGTGGGAGGAGGTTGTAAGAAACAATGGGGAATATATCATTGACTAGTTTATTGTAAATATCTATATTTTTTATAGTGTTGTAAATACTGTGTTTAAATTTACTAAGAAAAACAAAATCAAGAGGAATGGGTCGACCGGATGTTTGCATGGTCAACGTTGTCGGTTGTGCTTTTTTCAAATAATTTGTGAGCCGTCCTAATACTATTCTGTTACTCTATGCCTTACTCAAACCATGGCGATTCTATTGAGCTGCTCTAGGAGCTTTGAAGCTTCCGTGGACAGCGGTAGGGAGAGGTCGGGAACGCTAATTCTCATCGACCTCACGTTCCGTAATGATAACCTGAAATTAACAGAAAGTAAACAGCTCTGGAGAACAGATTTCCATTGCAGTGTTATAGAGCACGAAATTTGCTATCAGAACATGCAAAACATATCAGCGAAACATTCAAATATTAGCATAAAATTTCAGGTGGAACAGACGTGAGCCTGCCCAATATCGGCGAGGTGAAGGTTGGCAACTTTGAAATTCTTGAAATTCGTTCCAAAGCGTCCTTGAGATTCTCTTGCTGAGACTTCTAGCTCAACCTTTTCCAAATGTATGGAGCAGCTTAAGCGATTTTAGCACTTCGAGTAGACGTAAATAGAGGCAGTTGTCGAAGGTGCTAATTTTCGCCGACTTCACTTTCAATTCAACGACTAAAAAATTCACAAAAATTATTCCCTCAACCGAAGCTGTTTTGATATTCTTATACTACGAGAAGTTTCCTATCAGATGATATCAAGCTTGCTTGCAAAACATTTCACTTTTGGAACAAAATTTTCAATTGAAAAAACGCCATTACTTATGTGCCAACCCAATAGTTTGCCTTCATTGTACTTGTACATTGTACAGATGTGGTGTGTTCCGTGGCCGTGTGGTTTCTAGCGTCTTTGAAATCGAAGTCTATTATTCATTGACAAGAACAAGGACCTCTTACTTGTTTTCCAACTAGTCGGCTCGCCGGCTGGTGCCTCGTTCTGTTATACGGCCCTGCTTTGCGTGATGATCGCGGCTTCCCCGCGCTTACCTTCATCCACATGTTTGTATACCTAATTAATATCCGGGTTCTCTTTTATCTGAAAAGATGACCAACGCTCCTTGACCAATAACGTTCACCTGCCATTTTCAACACTACTACTGTGCATGGAATTGTGGTAAGGAGCGTTGATGAAGTTTAGAGATGAGAGAAGCCGAGTATCAGATCGTTCATTTGAGCGTGCGAAGAGCAGGTAGGCGAGTCGAGGCCAGGCCCGCCCGGTAAGGCCGGGCTGTATCACAGAAGAGGCGCGACGACGTCAGCCGGCGAGCCGACTGGCAGGATGTATCTACGACGACCGGTTGTTAAGTGTATGGCTGCGTGCACTAAAGCTCAGTAAAAATAGGCAGCTCGTCCTTGAGGGCACGCACAGCCCTCTGTGGGCGGGTTTTCATACACCACAGACATACTCAACTTCCGCCTCATGTCTCTTTTCTTCAGCGGCTTTTTCTGATCTCTAAAGTCATTCAGGTCCGAATTGTGAAGTTCTGTAGCACCGCTCATCCCGCGTACGGCTCGCCCATTTTGAGGATGACCGCCCCATTCCATCCACTAGCTTCTTGTGAACTCCAGTCCACGTGTCCCGGTGTTGATTGCTGCTTTGCAATCAATTCGTGAATTTTTGACTTTTCCCCTCTCACCTCGACACCTGCTTCGCCCACAATGGGTGTGCCTATCTCACTTCACTGTTAAGGTTTGCACAGCTTTGCTCACATCTCGCCGGTGTTTGGACTGCTTCGGGAACTTTTAACACGTTGACGACACTCTGAGCCACCGGTGATTCAGCCACGTGGGAAAATTTGAGCCACCGGTGGCTCATAACTTCCTCCACGAAAAGCAGAAAATTTCAGGAAAATTCTTGGAAACAGAAGTTATAGCACACATTTTGGAAATCACGGTGGCGCTAAAAAGTGGGCGTGATCGCAGAGGGCGGGGCATGAGATGGCATCCAATAGGGTCAAGGATGGTTGAAATAGCAGTCCCTGCACGATTGACTAATCATTTTGCGAAATTTGACATAGCGGCAAAAAAGTGGTCCACGAGGGACAATATGAGCCACCGGTGGCTCAAAGCGGACGCATGCGAAAGCACGCTATTGTCCCACGCGGCGCTTTTCCGCAAAACGCGATTGTCGTCAACGTGTTATTAATCCACTTTTCCCGGTGTCTGGAGTGCTCTGGAAGCGTTTAACAGATTTTTTAATTTGGCTTCGCCCACCTCAGCGCACGCTCCGCCCAAAACGGGTGTATCTCGCATTTCTCAACCGGCGACCGCTTGGAGACCATGATCCACTTTTTTTTGCGTCGCCTGCAGTGCCCTAGACCAAATACGATTTTTTAAAATCAGAACTTTATGTTCAAGGCCACGCCCCTCCCACAGCATACCGCAGATATGGCTGACTCTCGCCAGATGTTTATCTTCGCTATGGACTTTTTTGCTATCTGCGAATTTCCTCGGGGACCGAGTTACCGACATCTGTGAAGCACCGCCCATCTCGAGTACGCTTTCGGGCGTGCCTCCTCCATTCTATGCCTTTACTAACCTTATCCCTATTTTCCCCCATCTTGGAGCTGCTCTGTAACCGAATTATTTTTCATCGACACAGGAAGCGCCGACCATTTCGGGGGGGGGGGGGAGGTCTTCTCTTTTTGATGGGTCAACACTTTGCTAACCTTATTCCACTTTCCCCCATCTCGGGACTTTTCTGGAGCCAAATTATGAATTTTTTGGGTGACATCGCCAACTTACGGCGCACACCCCCTGGGGGGGGCTTACTATGGGACGAGTGCTATTTACATCTTGTCCCACCCTACCCATCCCGACCTTGACCCCACCTCTGTAAGTTGTTTTTCTGGTGGAGCCGAATTTCCGGACAAACAAACAAACAAACAAACAAACAAACAAACAAACAGACAGACAAGCAAACAGACGTAGCGAATTATACATAGTGGGTGATGCTTTCATATCCCTGCATCTTTTGAGCCAATGGAGTAAATTTGCTTCCAAATTGAACTATACTTAATAGAATGAAGAATGGTATCTTGTACCATTAGAAACGTTTATGGGCTTATGGGCTGCACGTATGCGTTTTTTGTTTTCGCTTTTTGAGAAAATGAGGAATACTTGGGGTATCTGTGTTCGTAATATAATACATTTTTGCAGCGGTCACTTGTATTTTTTTAACCCTACATTTTCGCATGTGGCTAGCATGGAGGGTGATTCTTCTGTGGAGGTTTGCTCCCATTTTGAATTGATTCACGCTCACCACTACGTTACCGTTTCTGGCGCTGTGAGAGGTTGGGTTCTGGTGTACAGTCCTCATCATTGCGGACCGGTGGGGCGTGCCAGCCAGAAGGAGTGCGCACACTGTTGAAGCCGTTCTCAGCCTTTTTTGTTGCAACGCGTATGCGACAAAAAGTGGTAGAAAACGAGTGATACGAAGGATATAATACAGTAATGCACTTGCCCGCTTCAAAAACTGGTGCAGAACGATTTTATTAGGTTGTCCGGAAAGTTCTCAGCGTTTTGTGCACTTATTTTTGTACATTCACTGCTGATTAAAAACTCATTCTGCCTTGCTTCTCAGTAGCATCCTGTAGAGAATTTCTTGCGCTATCTGATGGTATAATTGCCGTTTCACCATTGCTTGATAAACCCCTTTTTTCAAGATTTTTTCAAGCATGTGAAAAGAGCACTTCGGACGATTTTTTCTTCGACTATAAATTGGGGCAATCCGCAATCGAAACAGCTCAACAAATTAACCAGGTGTGGGGGCCCAATAGTGCTTGAGAAAGCACTGTGCTGCAATGGCTCAACAAATTTCGTTCAGGAGATTTCAGCATTGAAGATGAACCTCATAGCGGTCGACCTAAAGCAATATCTGACGAGGATTTTGAGGGGATTTTGGAGGCTGACCCATCCCAAACAGTTCGAGAGATTGCAGAAAAGCTAGGCGTTGGCAAATCCACTGTTGCAGGTCTGAAACGCATTGGGAAGGTGAAAAAACTCGACAATTGGGTGCCCCACAATCGGAGTGACCGGCAGGAATCGGCACGTCTCGAGGTTCCTTCTTCACTGCTTTTGCGCAAAAGAATTGACCCGTTTTTGAACGGATTTGTCACCTGTGATGAAAAATGGATCATGTATGATAACAGGAGACGTTCCGGACAGTGGTTGGATTTGGAGGAACCACCGAGGTAATTTTCAAAGCCGAACCCTCACGAAAAAAAAATTCTGGTCAGGTTTGGTGGTTTTTTCGGCTGTTCTTGTGTTTTTCTTTCTGGTTGTTTGTTTTTTTTTTTTTTTTTTTTTTTTTTTTTTTTTTTTTTTTTTTTTTTTTTTTTTTTTTTTTTTTTTTTTTTTTTTTTTTTTTTTTTTTTTTTTTTTTTTTTTTTTTTTTTTTTTTTTTTTTTTTTTTTTTTTTTTTTTTTTTTTTTTTTTTTTTTTTTTTTTTTTTTTTTTTTTTTTTTTTTTTTTTTTTTTTTTTTTTTTTTTTTTTTTTTTTTTTTTTTTTTTTTTTTTTTTTTTTTTTTTTTTTTTTTTTTTTTTTTTTTTTTTTTTTTTTTTTTTTTTTTTTTTTTTTTTTTTTTTTTTTTTTTTTTTTTTTTTTTTTTTTTTTTTTTTTTTTTTTTTTTTTTTTTTTTTGGTTTGTTCTTTTGTTTGTTCTTGTGTTGTTTTTCGGTGTTGGGGTTTTTTTTTGTGTTTGTTTTGGTTCGGCGTTATTTGTTTTTTTTTTGGTTTTTTGGTTTTTATGTTTTGTTGGGGTTTGGTTTTTTTTTTTTTGGTTTTTTGACCCAAATTTTTTTTTTTTGTTTTTTTTCTGTTATATTGTTTTTGTTTGGTTTTTTTTTTATTTGATTTTTATTTAATTTTTTTGTGTTTTTAATTTTTTTTTGTTTGCTTTTTTTTGTTCTTTTGTGTGACTTTTATGTTCTTTTTTTCATTTTTGTTTGTGATTCTTTTTTTTTTTTGTAATTTTGTTTTTATTTTTGCTTTTTTTTTTTTGTATTTTTGCTTTTTTTTCTCATATCTACAGTCCTCATCATTGCGGACCGGTGGGGCGTGGCAGTGCGGCTGCTTTGGTGCGGTTTGGTATTAGGTTGTCCGGAAAGTTCTCAGCGTTTTGGGTGTTTCACTTTAAACGATCGTAACTTTTTTAATACTCATCGGATTTAATCGAAATAGGCACCATTCGAATCAGCACACTTTTGCCAATGTGACAGCAGTCGAGAAATCCCATCAAAGGAAAAACTGGGTGGTCGAGAATCCACGAAATCACGAAGGTTTTTTGCCTGGTCCTGATTGATGAAGTATTTTCCAGCAAGGAAGTTCTGAAAATGTTTGAAAAGGTGATAGTCGGTTGGTGAAAGGTCTGGAGAATATGGTGGGTGAGGTAGAACTTCAACCCCCAATTCGTTCAATTTATGGATAGTGATTTGTGAAACGTGTGGGCGGGCGTTGTCATGCAAAAGAATCGGACCCTTTCTTTTGATAAGTGTTGGCTGCAGCTGACAAAATTTTCGGTACATTTGATTCCTTCACAGTAGGGTTCTGCTGTGATGGTTTGGCCTGGTGATAAAAAGTTATAGTGGATCACACCAGCCGATGACCACCAAACCTGACCAGAATTTTTTTTCGTGAGGGTTCGGCTTTGAAAATTACCTCGGTGGTTCGTCGAAATCCAACCACTGTCCGGAACGTCTCCTGTTATCATACATGATCCATTTTTCATCACAGGTGACAAATCGGTTCAAAAACGGGTCAATTCTTTTGCGCAAAAGCAGTGAAGAAGGAACCTCGAGACGTGCCGATTCCTGCCGGTCACTCCGATTGTGGGGCACCCAATTGTCGAGTTTTTTCACCTTCCCAATGCGTTCCAGACCATCTGCAACAGTGGATTTGCCAACGCCTAGCTTTTCTGCAATCTCTCGAACTGTTTGGGATGGGTCAGCCTCCAAAATCCCCTAAAATCCTCGTCAGATATTGCTTTAGGTCGACCGCTATGAGGTTCATCTTCAAGGCTGAAATCTCCAGAACGAAATTTGTTGAGCCATTGCCGCACAGTGCTTTCTCTAGCACTATTGGGCCCCCACACCTGGTTAATTTGTTGAGCTGTTTCGATTGCGGATTGCCCCAATTTATAGTCGAAGAAAAAAATCGTCCGAAGTGCTCTTTTCACATGCTTGAAAAAATCTTGAAAAAAGGGGTTTATCAAGCAATGGTGAAACGGCAATTATACCATCAGATAGCGCAAGAAATTCTCTACAGGATGTGCTACTGAGAAGCAAGGCAGAATGAGTTTTTAATCAGCAGTGAATGTACAAAAAATAGGTGCACAAAACGCTGAGAACTTTCCGGACAACCTAATAAAATCGTTCTGCACCAGTTTTTGAAGCGGGCAAGTGCATTACTGTATTATATCCTTCGTATTACTCGTTTTCTACCACTTTTTGTCGCATACGCGTTGCAACAAAAAAGGCTGAGAACGGCTTCAACAGTGTGCGCACTCCTTCTGGCTGGCACGCCCCACCGGTCCGCAATGATGAGGAACTGTACACCAGAACCCAACCTCTCACAGCGCCAGAAACGGTAACGTAGTGGTGAGCGTGAATCAATTCAAAATGGGAGCAAACCTCCACAGAAGAATCACCCTCCATGCTAGCCACATGCGAAAATGTAGGGTTAAAAAAATACAAGTGACCGCTGCAAAAATGTATTATATTACGAACACAGATACCCCAGTATTCCTCATTTTCTCAAAAAGCGAAAACAAAAAACGCATACGTGCAGCCCATAAGCCCATAAACGTTTCTAATGGTACAAGATACCATTCTTCATTCTATTAAGTATAGTTCAATTTGGAAGCAAATTTACTCCATTGGCTCAAAAGATGCAGGGATATGAAAGCATCACCCACTATGTATAATTCGCTACGTCTGTTTGCTTGTCTGTCTGTCTGTCTGTTTCTACCCATCCCGACCTTGACCCCACCTCTCCAAGCTGTTCTTCTGGTGGAACCGAATTTCCGGACAAACAAACAAACAAACAAACAAACAAACAAACAAGACAAACAGACAAGCAAACAGACGTAGCGAATTATACATAGTGGGTGATGCTTTCATATCCCTGCATCTTTTGAGCCAATGGAGTAAATTTGCTTCCAAATTGAACTATACTTAATAGAATGAAGAATGGTATCTTGTACCATTAGAAACGTTTATGGGCTTATGGGCTGCACGTATGCGTTTTTTGTTTTCGCTTTTTGAGAAAATGAGGAATACTGGGGTATCTGTGTTCGTAATATAATACATTTTTGCAGCGGTCACTTGTATTTTTTAACCCTACATTTTCGCATGTGGCTAGCATGGAGGGTGATTCTTCTGTGGAGGTTTTGCTCCCATTTTGAATTGATTCACGCTCACCACTACGTTACCGTTTCTGGCGCTGTGAGAGGTTGGGTTCTGGTGTACAGTTCTTATCATTGCGGACCGGTGGAGCGTGCCGGCCAGAAGGAGTGCGCACACTGTTGAAGCCGTTCTCAGCCTTTTTTGCTGCAACGCGTATGCGACGAAAAGCTGTGGAAAACGAGTGATACGAAGGATATAATACAGAAACGCACTTGCCCGCTTCAAAAACTGGTGCAGAACGATTTTATTAGGTTGTCCGGAAAGTTCTCAGGCGTTTGTGGCACTATTTTTTGTACATTCACTGCTGTTTAAAAACTCATTCTGCCTTGCTTCTCAGTAGCACATCCTGTAGAGAATTTCTTGCGCTATCTGATGGTATAATTGCCGTTTCACCATTGCTTGATAAACCCCTTTTTTCAAGATTTTTTCAAGCATGTGAAAAGAGCACTTCGGACGATTTTTTCTTCGGCTATAAATTGGGGCAATCCGCAATCGAAACAGCTCAACAAATTAACCAGGTGTGGGGGCCCAATAGTGCTTGAGAAAGCACTGTGCTGCAATGGCTCAACAAAGTTCGTTCAGGAGATTTCAGCATTGAAGATGAACCTCATGGCAGTCGACCTAAAGCAATATCTGACGAGGATTTTGAGGAGATTTTGAAGGCTGACCCATCCCAAACAGTTCGAGAGATTGCAGAAAAGCTAGGCATTGGCAAATCCGGTGTTGCAGATTGTTTGAAACGCATTGGGAAGGTGAAAAAACTCGACAATTAGGTGCCTCACAATCGGAGTGACCGGCAGGAATCGGCGCGTCTCGAAGTTCCTTCTTCACTGCTTTTGCGCAAAAGAATTGACCCGTTTTTGAACCGATTTGTCACCTGTGATGAAAAATGGATCATGTATGATAACAGGAGACGTTCCGGACAGTGGTTGGATTTGGAGGAACCACCGAGGTAATTTTCAAAGCCGAACCCTCACGCGAAAAAAATTCTGGTCAGGTTTGGTGGTTTTTTTCGTTGTTCTTGTGTTTTTCTTTCTGGTTGTTTGTTTTTTTTTTTTTTTTTTTTTTTTTTTTTTTTTTTTTTTTTTTTTTTTTTTTTTTTTTTTTTTTTTTTTTTTTTTTTTTTTTTTTTTTTTTTTTTTTTTTTTTTTTTTTTTTTTTTTTTTTTTTTTTTTTTTTTTTTTTTTTTTTTTTTTTTTTTTTTTTTTTTTTTTTTTTTTTTTTTTTTTTTTTTTTTTTTTTTTTTTTTTTTTTTTTTTTTTTTTTTTTTTTTTTTTTTTTTTTTTTTTTTTTTTTTTTTTTTTTTTTTTTTTTTTTTTTTTTTTTTTTTTTTTTTTTTTTTTTTTTTTTTTTTTTTTTTTTTTTTTTTTTTTTTTTTTTTTTTTTTTTTTTTTTTTTTTGGTTTGTTCTTTTGTTTGTTCTTGTGTTGTTTTTCGGTGTTGGGGTTTTTTTTTGTGTTTGTTTTGGTTCGGCGTTATTTGTTTTTTTTTTGGTTTTTTGGTTTTTATGTTTTGTTGGGGTTTGGTTTTTTTTTTTTTGGTTTTTTGACCCAAATTTTTTTTTTTTGTTTTTTTTCTGTTATATTGTTTTTGTTTGGTTTTTTTTTTATTTGATTTTTATTTAATTTTTTTGTGTTTTTAATTTTTTTTTGTTTGCTTTTTTTTGTTCTTTTGTGTGACTTTTATGTTCTTTTTTTCATTTTTGTTTGTGATTCTTTTTTTTTTTTGTAATTTTGTTTTTATTTTTGCTTTTTTTTTTTTGTTTTTTTGTTTTTGTTTTTCCTTTCATTGGTGGTCATCGGCTGGTGTAATCCACTATAACTTTTTAACACCAGGCTAAACCAACACAGTGGAACCCTACTGTGAAGGAATTAACAAATGTACCGAAAATATTGTCAGCTGCAGCCAACACTTATCAAAAGAAAGGGTCCGATTCTTTTGCATGACAACGCCCGCCCACACGTTTCACAAATCACTATCCATAAATTGAACGAATTGGGAGTTGAAGTTCTACCTCACCACCATATTCTCCAGACCTTTCACCAACCGACTATCACCTTTTCAAACATTTTCAGAACTTCCTTGCTGAAAAATACTTCATCAATTAGGACCAGGCAAAAAAGACCTTCGTAGATTTCGTGGATTCTCGACCACCCAGTTTTTCCTTTTATGGGATTTCTCGACTGCTATCACATTGGCAAAAGTGTGCTGATTCGAATGGTGCCTATTTCGTTTGAATCCGATGAGTATTAAAAAAGTTACGATTGTGTAAGTAAACACCAAAACTAGTGAAACACCCAAAACGCTGAGAACTTTCCGGACAACCTAATACCAAACCGCACCAAAGCAGCCGCACTGCCACGCCCCACCGGTCCGCAATGATGAGGACTGTATGTCGTATAGTTTTGCATCTATCCACGTATCGGATCGCCAAGGGCGTAGCAACCAGCGAAGATTTTTTGGCTTTCTGTGGTATTTAAAGATTCCCATCATCGTATGAGCTGTTTTATGCTTCATACGGATATAATGAGGGAAGAGAAAGATGGCCGGGTAGATGCCTGATGAGGATGGGTTCAGCAACTAAAAAGTGATCGCTTGCTGCGCCATATAGCGGAAATGAGAGATCTCATGGCTGCTCTTGCATAATTACCAAGCCACACGCAATTAAGAATGTATGCTCATGCAATCACTCCGAAGCGATACTAATGACTGGACTGCCACATCGTCCATATTTTTGTTTTTTTTTTCAATTTGCTTTTCCTTTTATATCTCCGCGACTGTTATAGGGAAAGTGGCTTATCAGCACAATGTCTTTTTTCAATAGGTGTTCAACAGAATCATAAAGGTCGACACATGTTCAAGTTACTCATTCCTATCTGCGACGTGCAAGAGGGTTTATTTCTAGCTTCACGTCAGTATGCATGGCAGCCATTGAAAACAGCTAGTTTTGTGTTGGTAAAGATTTGCATAAAACAGAAGCCTTTCTCTTCAATTAGGCGAGCCCGTCCACACGCCCACGGTAGAGAAGACTAAAACACAGTAGGGTTGAATCAGCAATCAGATCGCCCATCATCAGGCGGTGACATGTGCTTGCCTGAAAGCAAAGCTCCATTCGTCATCACAGATAGTGTATTAAGAGTTTGCATAACGACAACAAGGTGCTGACTAACTCGACTGCATAGAAGCAGAAAAAAAATGCCAACACCTCAGATAGAACCCCATTTCGATGCCAGTATGTGCGTTCCCAGTTAATTTCACCTCCAATGCTACACCCCCATCCGCATAGGTGACCCCCGAGATCGCCGAACCGACGAAGGCTGCCGATCAGATTTTTCGATGCTGCGAACAAAGTGTACATTACTGCAGGTGTTCGATGGCAATTCGCGGTATTTGCTTTTTTTCCTGGCAACCGTATTCAGTGTCATCGGTTTTGTTTACTGAAGCATCCCATAACCCATCAAAGGTGGTAAGCAAATGTGCTCGATACCATTAATTAGCTGGATGCCGACGTACTTCTCTTGAGTAAATACAGTCTTTTGGCGCGAACTTTTTTTGAATGAATTTGAAACATGCTGGGCCACCATTCGGAGGGATTGGACTAGACTGCGAAGCAGTCTCTTTCAGAGGCAGTTCCCTGCAGCTCCCTTTCTTTACCTCTGGAGACGACTTTTTTTTTCTCTAACCATAAGAATTCTTGTAAATCTTGTATGCATGCTTTACGCGAGAGATCTAGCTCTCGACTCCCAACTTTCTACCATCCTTCCATGCTTCTTCTACAGAATCTTTCCAATGGGCACAAAAAACAGTGTACACAACCACAAGCATTCCGCGCTCCGTGTCACAGACAGCTGGAACGTGCTCAGTCGGCCAAGCCGTGGAGGAGGCTTGTTACCCTTCCAGTTGGGTCTCATGGCAGGCTCTAACTCAGTAATCTCGTAGTAACCTTTGGAGCGCAAACTGCAGCGTTGACCAGCAGCTATCATAACAGAAAAACAAAATCAAAAACATGAGGAGACGACGATGACTTCTGCCCACGGTTGACTGCCGATCATTCAACCCTGGGGCAGGGGTCACGATAAATCCTTCAGGCGTATGAAATGAACACGCAGATCAAAAGAATACCGTTTCCCTGAGCAAGCTTCGGATGGCATCTTCTCCTGCAAAAATCAGTTTCTAAGGATCTCAGTAAGGGTCTCAGAGAATGTTCATCCATACTCCCAACGGCACGCCCGAAATGGCGCACCGATCAGCAATCAATCACGATCGGATCAGCTGTTTTTTCCCGCAACCGAAGGGTGAATGGCTTTTTTTCCTTCAGGGTTCTTCTCAAGAGATAAGTTCTTATTGGTGACGGAAATAACTTTCTTTGACCTCATGCAAGGTTTGCGTGCAATTAGTGCCCCTTTCGAGAACTTGGATTTCCTCATAACTATTAGATAAAGCGCCATTCGGACCGGGCTTCACTCACACGCGAACTCACTTCCAGTCCAGCCAGCCATCAGACGTTGTTGTTAGTCCGAGATACTTGGACATTGTTGCACGCATTAGCTCATTATACTGACCATTAAGGGTACCGCGAATTATGAAATCGCCGTTGTCAGAGGCGTCAAGGGCATCGATTTCCTTTCGCTTGCTGTCTGAGATCTAAAGTTCGCGCAGCCCTCTTAGTCCTGAGCTCACATCTGTCCTCAGAATCATTTTCATACTCACGGCGAGCACTTACAATCGTCAAAGGGCGTCTTTGGGCGTCCTGTGGAAATGGCAATTCAACAACAACGAAGAGAAGCGAGGAAGGTGCAGAACCTTGGAGCACCCTGATTCTGATGGGGTCTTTCATCGAAGCCTGCTGATGTTCGCACGCGACTCGTTTGGCCGGAATACTAGTGCCACTGAATCGGCTCTTCGAGAATGAGGTGCTGTCGGAAGGCGTACCATGTAACTTCTCGCAGGACACAATCGAATGTCTTTTTCGAGTCAAAGAGGCTAGATGATCATGGTCTGCTTCTCACGCTGTTTCTCCAACAAGAGGCGTGTAGGATGTCGTCGATGGTGTTACAGACGGAGTTACATTCGTTGGTAGAGACCTGGACAATATCACGAATGCGATCATCAACAGTTTGCTGCTTGCTCAGACCATCGTCGAAAATTTCCATGCTTCGGGAGAGTGAGCTAATTCGGCGATGGTCTGAGAATCTGCGGGCTTGCCTTTTCTCTCCCGAATCAGAACCGTCGTGCTCCATCACCACTCGTCGGGCATCTTTTTCTTGCAAAGACCTGATTGAGGGAATTCATCATCC
>MU913272.1:0-29638 GCA_036418165.1 Cooperia oncophora | reverse complement strand
GGATGGGTAGGGTGGGACAAGATGTAAATAGCACTCGTCCCATAGTAAGCCCCCCCCAGGGGGTGTGCGCCGTAAGTTGGCGATGTCACCCAAAAAATTCATAATTTGGCTCCAGAAAAGTCCCGAGATGGGGGAAAGTGGAATAAGGTTAGCAAAGGGTTGACCCATCAAAAAGAGAAGACCTCCCCCCCCCCCGAAATGGTCGGCGCTTCCTGTGTCGATGAAAAATAATTCGGTTACAGAGCAGCTCCAAGATGGGGGAAAATAGGGATAAGGTTAGTAAAGGCATAGAATGGAGGAGGCACGCCCGAAAGCGTACTCGAGATGGGCGGTGCTTCACAGATGTCGGTAACTCGGTCCCCGAGGAAATTCGCAGATAGCAAAAAAGTCCATAGCGAAGATAAACATCTGGCGAGAGTCAGCCATATCTGCGGTATGCTGTGGGAGGGGCGTGGCCTTGAACATAAAGTTCTGATTTTAAAAAATCGTATTTGGTCTAGGGCACTGCAGGCGACGCAAAAAAAAGTGGATCATGGTCTCCAAGCGGTCGCCGGTTGAGAAATGCGAGATACACCCGTTTTGGGCGGAGCGTGCGCTGAGGTGGGCGAAGCCAAATTAAAAAATCTGTTAAACGCTTCCAGAGCACTCCAGACACCGGGAAAAGTGGATTAATAACACGTTGACGACAATCGCGTTTTGCGGGAAAGCGCCGCGTGGGACAATGGCGTGCTTTCGCATGCGTCCGCTTTGAGCCACCGGTGGCTCATATTGTCCCTCGTGGACCACTTTTTTGCCGCTATGTCAAATTTCGCAAAATGATTAGTCAATCGTGCAGGGACTGCTATTTCAACCATCCTTGACCCTATTGGATGCCATCTCATGCCCCGCCCTCTGCGATCACGCCCACTTTTTAGCGCGATCGTGATTTCCAAAATGTGTGCCATAACTTCTGTTTCCAAGAATTTTCCTGAAATTTTCTGCTTTTCGTGGAGGAAGTTATGAGCCACCGGTGGCTCAAATTTTCCCACGTGGCTGAATCACCGGTGGCTCAGAGTGTCGTCAACGTGTTAAAAGTTCCCGAAGCAGTCCAAACACCGGCGAGATGTGAGCAAAGCTGTGCAAACCTTAACAGTGAAGTGAGATAGGCACACCCATTGTGGGCGAAGCAGGTGTCGAGGTGAGAGGGGAAAAGTCAAAAATTCACGAATTGATTGCAAAGCAGCAATCAACACCGGGACACGTGGACTGGAGTTCACAAGAAGCTAGTGGATGGAATGGGGCGGTCATCCTCAAAATGGGCGAGCCGTACGCGGGATGAGCGGTGCTACAGAACTTCACAATTCGGACCTGAATGACTTTAGAGATCAGAAAAAGCCGCTGAAGAAAAGAGACATGAGGCGGAAGTTGAGTATGTCTGTGGTGTATGAAAACCCGCCCACAGAGGGCTGTGCGTGCCCTCAAGGACGAGCTGCCTATTTTTACTGAGCTTTAGTGCACGCAGCCATACACTTAACCAACCGGTCGTCGTAGATACATCCTGCCAGTCGGCTCGCCGGCTGACGTCGTCGCGCCTCTTCTGTGATACGGCCCGGCCTTACCGGGCGGGCCTGGCCTCGACTCGCCTACCTGCTTTCGTACGCTCAAATGAACGACTCGATACTCGGCTTCTCTCATCTCTGCACTTCATCAACGCTCCTTACCACAATTCCATGCACAGTAATAGTGTTGAAAATGGCAGGTATGATGTTATTGGTCAAGGAGCGTTGGTCATCTGTTCAGATAAAAGAGAACCCGGATATTAATTAGGTATACAAACATGTGGATGAAGGTAAGCGCGGGGAAGCCGCGATCATCACGCAAAGCAGGGCCGTATAACAGAACGAGGCACCAGCCGGCGAGCCGACTAGTTGGAAAACAAGTAAGAGGTCCTTGTTCTTGTCAATGAATAATAGACTTCGATTTCAAAGACGCTAGAAACCACACGGCCACGGAACACACCACATCTGTACAATGTACAAGTACAATGAAGGCAAACTATTGGGTTGGCACATAAGTAATGGCGTTTTTTCAATTGAAAATTTTGTTCCAAAAGTGAAATGTTTTGCAAGCAAGCTTGATATCATCTGATAGGAAACTTCTCGTAGTATAAGAATATCAAAACAGCTTCGGTTGAGGGAATAATTTTTGTGAATTTTTTAGTCGTTG
Organism: Cooperia oncophora; assembly: GCA_036418165.1. Lineage (NCBI taxonomy): Eukaryota > Metazoa > Nematoda > Chromadorea > Rhabditida > Trichostrongylidae > Cooperia > Cooperia oncophora. The sequence continues at coordinate 27,433 of MU913272.1, read as the reverse complement.
AAGTTGAAAGTGAAGTCGGCGAAAATTAGCACCTTCGACAACTGCCTCTATTTACGTCTACTCGAAGTGCTAAAATCGCTTAAGCTGCTCCATACATTTGGAAAAGGTTGAGCTAGAAGTCTCAGCAAGGGAATCTCAATAGGACGCTTTGGAACTAATTTCAAGAATTTCAAAGTTGGCCAACCTTCACCTCGCCGATATTGGGCAGGCTCACGTCTGTTCCACCTGAAATTTTATGCTAATAGTTGAATGTTTCGCTGATATGTTTTGCATGTTCTGATAGCAAATTTCGTGCTCTATAACACTGCGAAATCTGTTCTCCAGAGCTGTTTACTTTCTGTTAATTTCAGGTTATCATTACGGAACGTGAGGTCGATGAGAATTAGCGTTCCCGACTTCCTCTCCCTACCGCTGTCCACGGAAGCTTCAAAGCTCCTAGAGCAGCTCAATAGAATCGCCATGGTTTGAGTAAGGCATAGAGTAACAGATTAGTATTAGGACGGCTCACAATTGATTCTGGAAAAAAGCACAACCGACAACGTTGACCTTGCAGACATCCGGTCGACCCATACCTCACGATTTTGTTTTCCTTAGTAAATTTAAACACAGTATTTACAACACTATAAAAAATATAGATATTTACAATAAACTAGTCAATGATATATTCCCCATTGTTTCTTACAACCTCCTCCCACCGATCAGCCTTCTCGGTAAAAATCCTGAACCAACCTGAAAAACAAGGAAATCAAACGGATTTTCAAAATAACTGCACCGCATGTTATAGAGCACGAAATTTGCTATCAGAGCATACAAAACACATTAGCGAAACATTCAACTATTAGCATAAAATTCGTGGAAATCGGGAATTCTCATCGACCTCACGTTCCGTAATGATAACCTGAAATTAACAGAAAGTAAACAGCTCTGGAGAACAGATTTCCATGCAGTGTTATAGAGCACGAAATTTGCTATCAGAACATGCAAAACATATCAGCGAAACATTCAACTATTAGCATAAAATTTCAGGTGGAACAGACGTGAGCTGCCCAATATCGGCGAGGTGAAGGTTGGCAACTTTGAAATTCTTGAAATTCGTTCCAAAGCGTCCTATTGAGATTCCCTTGCTGAGACTTCTAGCTCAACCTTTTCCAAATGTATGGAGCAGCTTAAGCGATTTTAGCACTTCGAGTAGACGTAAATAGAGGCAGTTGTCGAAGGTGCTAATTTTCGCCGACTTCACTTTCAACTTCAACGACTAAAAAATTCACAAAAATTATTCCCTCAACCGAAGCTGTTTTGATATTCTATACTACGAGAAGTTTCCTATCAGATGATATCAAGCTTGCTTGCAAAACATTTCACTTTTGGAACAAAATTTTCAATTGAAAAAACGCCATTACTTATGTGCCAACCCAATAGTTCTTTTCAACATAGTTGCAGCTTCTAGGTGGAAGTGAGAAGTTGCCCGGATGGTGGGTACTTTCGCTCATTTATTATTGTTAATTACGGACCTCTGCCTTAGTTTTACGCCACGAAGGGATGGGCTTTTCAGACTGAGTTGTTACATGTAATGAAAAATGGATTATGTACGACAGCGGACGGCGGTACGGTCACTGGCTAAACAAAATCACGCTCCTCAGCATTTGCCAAGCCAAAGTAGCGAGAAGCATGGAAAAGATGTAATGGTAATGGTTTGATCGTCTGCAGCTGGTGAGGTCGATCACAGTAGCACCGATTCCGGCGAGAGAAATGCAGCAGAAAAGTACGGATAAGGAATGGACGGCATGCACCGTAAACTTCAGCTTAGGAGCACAGTTCAGGGTAAAAGGAAAGGGCTGATTCGTCTCCGTGACCAAGATACGAAGCAAAACCTGTCGTGAAGGTGGATTCCGTAATCACCATTCTCGCCCCTGTTGCGGATGCGACGATCGCCGTTTGGCGCACTTCGCGCCCCGGCCCATCCGTTCTCGGTTCCCGACGACGTGCGATTCACGTGCGCCGTGGCTCCGCCCCCTGCGGTGGTCAGTATAGTACGTTCGACGGCTGGCAGCCGGCGGCCGGTCGGTTTTCACCGGGTAACGCGGTGACAGCGCCGAAGGTGGAGGGGTGAAGTCCACTCCGAAGCTGGAGGCAGCCCGAGCGCCGGCCATGAGCCGGCCGATGTCCATCCCCTGCTCCCCGACTGGGAGCAGCCTCTACTCCAGCCCCGACGAGGACATCGACGATCGCATGGAGCATCGAGGAGTACCGTCGGCAAGATGGGGGCATATTGCGTACAAGGGGGGGGGGGAGACGAAGCCGTGCAGGCCTATTGCGTAGTTAGAGGGGCAGAGCCCAGGGGGCCTATTGCGCAGTCAGCTATGGAACGAAGCCCATGAGATCGGCGACCAGGGAGAGAACATCTATTGTAGAGTGGTGAGTATTTCGTGTAGTAAATATAATCATTTACAATTTGTAGTTGTTATCACAAGAATGCTGAGTTGTGGGCAAAAGTCGTGCCCCAGGCGGGAGTCGAACCCGCACCTCACGCTTTCCGGGCGAGTGCGCTATCCGTTACGCCACCAGGGCCGCTTTTACCCTCTCAGCTTAACGGCTTTTATGCCGTAGCCTATCAGCACTCACACGTTCAGTACGCGTTCCGAATGTTATCACAAGAATGTATCAGTTGTGGGCAAAAGTCATGCCCCAGGTGGGAGGCACGTGGAGGAGGAACGCATACTGCGGCGTTAAACAGCAGTTATCATAACAAAACAGCTTCAAAAACATCTAAAGCCTTAGGCCTCGCGGTTTCATGCCGATATCCCATCGATTACGGCTGACCGGCTCACCAAGTTAAACGTGTGAGTGCTGATAGGCTACGGCATAAAAGCCGTTAAGCTGAGAGGGTAAAAGCGGCCCTGGTGGCGTAACGGATAGCGCACTCGCCCGGAAAGCGTGAGGTGCGGGTTCGACTCCCGCCTGGGGCACGACTTTTGCCCACAACTCAGCATTCTTGTGATAACATTCGGAACGCGTACTGCGGCGTTAAACAGCAGTTATCATAACAAAACTGCTTCAAAAAATGTGTAGTTGTGATCAATGTGTTGGTATTGCCATCGTTTTATATATGTCAGTGTTGTGTATTGCGTGGGTAATTGCGTGTACCTTAGACCATGTGTAGGTAGGGTTGGGTACCCTGATCCTTGTCGCCTAAGCGGTTGAATGGGCGGTAAGACCCCATGTATTGAGACTCTCGCTTATTTACCGTTGTCACAGTTGTAACCTTTATGAACATTATAGTTTACTCGTACTACCGTAGGGATTCCTACGACTTCGGACAAAAGTGCTTCATTAGCACACGAGACGACAATTGACATCACACCGCACAGAGGGTCTTTTATAGACCCAAGATGACCTATCACTGCATAACACAATGAATGTAAACAACCGCTCAGATTATCACTTAGGACAGTGACCTCATAAACATTGAGCGGTCTACCACAACACCTCCCCCCTAAGATGCAATGGTGGGAGTTTCAAATACAACGACAACCCTTCGACTTGGAGTCGGCTCGGCGGTCGGCGGTTGCGTTGTGGGCGTTCTTTGAGCGGTGTGGTTCTTCTCCAGTGATGAAGCTTCTGAATCTGAACAGTTGATTGTTGCATCTGGTGTTGCCATAGTCACTGGTTTCTGGAGACGACGGTTTCGCACGTTGTGCCTGGTTCAGGTGATAAGTCGTAGCTTTCCAGTGATGTCTGCTCTGGTGTGGCAGCCATGCGTGGACGTAGTTGATTGGCATGACGACATTCCACGGCTTCATTCACGAGGACGTCGTATACTGTATTTCCGCGGCAGTTGAGGATCTTTCCTGGTATCCATTTCTTTCTGCCTCTTTGGAATGCTTTCACCCAGACGAGATCTTCCGGCTTGAAGGATTTCATGCGGGCTCCATGGTGTCTGTTGAACTGATTCTTCCATGTCTTCGTTGCGCGCCGTCGGTACGCTTCTAGGTGTCGTCAGAAGAGTGAGAGGCGTTCTGAGACGATGTCCTAGGAAGTTCTCTGCCGGTGATCGTCCTTCGGGTGAAGATGAGCACGGTGTGCTGCGGTAGGACAGCAAGAATTTCTGTACGGCCTCCGTTGTTGCTTCGGATTCCTTCAGCTTTTCCAGTCCACGTTTGAAAGTGTCGACGAATCTTTCGACTTGTCCATTCGATTGTGGATGGTACGGTGGACTGCGTATATGGACGATCCCATTCGTTTTGCAGAAGTTCTCGAATTCCAATGATGTGAATTTGCTTCCATTGTCTGAAACTAACATTTCGAGATATCTATGGTTTCTTTTCGTATGGCCAGGAGAACAGTTGTGTCTTGACTGGTGCTTTTGCCGCTTCTTGACAGCTACTGCAGGTTCGAACATAATCTTCTATGTTCGAACCTGCAGTAGCTGTCAAGGACCTTGGTGATATTTGTCCAGTAGACATATGAGCGGGCTAGGCTCTTCATTCTTGACATTCCGGGGTGTCCTTCGTGTAGAAGTTTCAGAACACGGTCCTTGAACTTCGCCGGAATTACAATTCTTGGTCCAAAGAAAAGGCAGTCGTCTTGGAGCGAGAGAGACTGGCGGAGACTGAAGTAAGATCTGATCTCCGGTGGGGGTTTCTTTGGCCATTTGTCTTCACGAACGTACTGGATCACGTTCTTCAGCGTATTGTCTGCAAGACTTTCTTCTGCGATCTGATTCATGTCCATGGGAATCTGTGCTTTCACAGCCTTGCATTCGAATTCAGCATCATTTGAGGCGTTTGCAATGATGATATCTTCGGTTTGCTCCTTCTGGTCGGCAATCAGTCGTGACAATGCATCGGCTTGTCCGAAATCTGTGGTTTTCCTGTATTCAATCTTGAAGTCAGTAACCACGAAGTATTAGGGACCATCGCAGTAGTCAATTTGCTGTATATGCTGTATATTCTCGTTTACCTAGAAGTGCCCTATTAGTAATGGTTGTTATATCGAAATAGCTCCATTTGAATATGAGTACTGCATGTGGCGTAATCCGTTCCGCCACGAGGTGGCGCTGGGAAGGACCCGCTTCTGTGGGCTGAGCTGTAGAGGACATTTCAATGCAGGTGGGAGAGCTTCGTGACAAGCTGAGCTAGAAACACATTATTTATCTATTCATTTGTTTATTTATTTATTTATTCATTTATCGAGGTTGCACTCAAGGTGCTCCATCGGTAAAAAAACAATTAACCAAGATGCGCATTGACAAGGTGTAAAAAAACTTGTCCATGATGTTAAACATGATATAACATGACTAACATGCCACATGAACTATAAGTGATGTTAAGATGTCCGCAGGAGGTAGCGCAAACTCGTAAGGCCCGGAGCGTGTGGAAAGTACCCGAGGATTTCTGGTGCAAGAACGGTATCGGGGGCGAGGGGGAAGTGGGGAGAGGAAACTAAGCTTGTCCGAAAATCTCACAGCGTATGGGAAATCGGAACTGTGTTCTTAAATACTGGTACGTTGAAGGGACGCATGTGAGTTTACCGCAAATAATCAGACCATCGACGACTGAGCTCTGGTTTTGCTTGAGGAGAAAACAGCTGAAACACCGTCAAAAGACGCTGTCATTATCGCGCGTAATTTCAATGGCCGGCGCATCCCACTGGAAGCAGAAGCCCTTAGTCTTGCTATCGTGAGCACGAAATTCAGCATAAGTGACCCTCACCTGATTTCCTTCTACAATGGGTGTGATAGAACACGCACAGACTTTTTCGTTGTCGAGGTCTGGACCAGGACACATCGTTGGTTGGGGAATCCCCAACAGGGGGGTCGTATTTGGCCGCCAGGAGAGGGGGGGGGTCGTAATGAGTGCGGTAGCCAGTAACGAGCGTCAGTGTGCTGAGTACTGTACAGCGAAGCTTGCTTTGTAGAGAACTCGGATATGTAAAAAAAATAGTACAAAACTTTCATTCATCAAACTAATCTGAAATAACTGGAAATATAAAAAGTCGACATCATCTCGTAAGTGACTAAACAGTACAACTCATACTCTGGTTCGCTGCGGATGATGGGGCGTGTCCGCGATCGCGCTTGGCGCTGAGCCAACCTGTTTTTTTCGACAACGACTACCATATCGTTCGTATCAGACGTTTTCCAGCAGTTGGTCTCCTTTATCGGAATCAGCAATTGGCGGAGCACGAATCTGGCGGCGTCGACAGGGACATGTTCCATCATACGCGAAAACACTGTAAACAAGTGCACAGGTTCGCCATGGACCTCCCTGAATCCTATAGACACATTTGCTCGCGTGGACAGACATTACGCACAAATTGCACCATCCCATCACCTCTGCGCGGACCTCAGTGCGCGGCGCATCCAAAGTTAGCATGATTGGCGCTAAACAAACCACATCCTGCTCCTGCTCCACCACAGGATACGTTCTACATGTATTTCAGGCTATTCGAACACGCTTGAAACCATACACAGAAAACGGACCAAACAGTTCGGAGTGTTCCCCAACTAATCCCCAACGCAAATTATCTCATGAATCCCGGAGACTTCAGAAATAGTTTAAGTAGTTTTTGGAAAGAGAAAATCTTCAGAGTTCGATACTGGTTTCAGATTCCCAAACTATTGAGGTTCAAGGGAAATATCTTCGGTTCAAACCTGTAAAACTCGCGCTGCAAACTATCCAAAAAATGAACTCCCTAAATACTCCCCAACGCAAATTTCTACATGAAATCGGCGATCTTTATGTACATGTTAGTATGTTTTGGAAAGATAAAATCTTTCTCCATACCACTGCGTTCTTCTTTTTCCCAAAGGTCCGCTATTACGGAAGTTATGGTCCTTTAAAGACACCCCACTTTCCTGAAAGTCCAATCAAACCACCTGCAACCACCTTGCGGCTGGAGGTCCTGCCCAGAATCCCTCCGGCACCTCGGCCTTTAATCAGCTGATTGCGGCTGGTTTGCTCTCGTTCGTATTTACTCTTTCGTGTTTATCTTCTTCTCGGTTTATTCGAATATCGAATATTTATCTTCTTCTCAGTTTACTCGAATACGCGTCAGAGCGCGCCCCAGCAATTTTGCTTGGACTCAGAGTGCTTTTAGGAGAAGTTGGCTTAATTTCCTGTTTTTTTTTCTTTTAATTGCAATTGATTCAGGTACCAGAGTTTGTTTTGACTCGAGGAAAGGTGGGTGAAACCTAATGGCCTTTCTTTTCTATTCTCTTTTCTGAATCAGGATAGAAATGAGCAAAAAGCGAGGGGGCCTCGTTCAGGATTGTTACTTTTTCCATTTTTCGCGCTTACTTATACATAAACTTATGAAGTTTCTTCCTCCTCGGGGGAGGGGGGGGGAGAAACTTCAAAGTTTACCCCCAAAAAGGGGCGGGCTCCGCAAAAATCCCCAACCAATGATGTTCCCTGGTCTGGACTCAGGTCACACGGCGAGAAAACCGAGTGCTCAACAGCCCATCACACAAAGCATTACGCATATAGATAGCGTCCGTAATGAGGACGTGCGCATAAGATTCAGTCTGGCTCCAGTAGTCTAGAAATTGCACAAAGTTCTATGCTATCTTTCAGTTCCGTCCTAGTGGTGCAGAAGTTCGTCGCGCATTGCTTACCACAATCCCAGTTTCGCACACAGAATTTGAAGGCTATTTTCTGTTACTTGTTTGTTCCAGTGTTTCAGTTTTTCGTTTTTTTGTATTAGATGACATTTATCACTAGAAGAAGCGGAGAAACGATTCTTAAGCTAGAAGGTGAACAGATGTTGCAGGGTTTCTTTCTGTAAGCACGTTCGGAGAACTAGTACAACGAGGAAAGGTAGGGAGGAAGTTTGACTGTCAGGGAGGGGTTTGTTTAGGAAGTTTTCCAAGTTTCTTTCCGTTTTTGCTTTTTTCCTCCTTGGGCATTCACTTATCGGCTACCGGTCCATAACGGAAAAATCACAATATTAGGCCATCACATTCAAAAATGTGAAGAGTTCTATCCAAATAAAACGAAAAGTAAAGAAGATGTAAAAAAAATTATTATGCTGGCTTTGAGTTAATTAGATCCCTCTTTCATCAGTGACCCGCATTTAGTGCTCATGGAGCGTTTGGACCACTACCACACTCTTCTCCAAAAAAAAAACAAAAACGTTTCAGCGTTTACTGCTGGGCACTACCTTTGACTGACCCAAATAGGTGAAGCTTCACGGCAGCAGTGTCACGCGAATAAGGCGGGTTGAATCCAGCTCTCAGTATTGTTCGTGTCCGAGCACTAATACGCTTACTCGGGGCCTGGCACTGTGAAGAACGATGTTGGTCTTCTTGTACTTCTGTGGTGCCATCCAGTGTCGATCTGAGTTCGAGTAACAGGCACATACATCGACAATGACGGTCTTGATCTCTGTATAGTGCCGCTTGAAGGCCACAGCTCCCAACTCTACTGCTGTGATGACAATGCGCTTGAAATCACGCAACTGTTGATGACAGAACTCGGGCTGATTCTCATCTGCATTCATGCAAATTGACGCTTGTGGGTTTCGGCTCCGAGTACGAGCCCAACATGTTTTGTCTGAGACCACGGTGGATTTCAGAGCCGTGAATGATGTCTTAGGCGATGGAAATCGCTGCCACATGCATAGAATAGGTACTGTGTTCGTGCTTCTACAAAAAAATGAGGTATCCAAACGCATACCCTCTTAGCCACTTTAGATTTTTCGGACATAAGTCGAGTAAGCTTTGCAGCGAGGATGTCAGTCTCGCAGATGTACGATAACTGTCCAGCCTCTGTGATCAGACATTGTGCTTGACATCATCACCTCACTTTTCTTGTGCAAGATGAACAGCCTGCGGCCTCAACCACAACTTTTTCTGCTCGTCCTTCTTTAGACCTCTGAACGAATCTTTTACATTCCATTTGGAGAACACCATTATGCACAACTGCACAACTACTGGTCCAGCACAGGATAAATTTCAGGGGTGCACTTTCCTCTTATGACACCGGATTCCATAATACTTCGCTAGTTTTGACCCCTCGGGTTTCTTTTCAATTTCTCTGGATTTTCTCGTGCGGCTAGGCTAGCAAAATTCCGCTATGCTTCGCTGGCACGGATTTGTAGTGATACAAGCCTTAACTTATACACTTGTTGCACCGCAGCAACTTCACTTTGATGGTGAAAGACACCAGCAGTCCATCTGTTTGGAGATTTGAGTCATTTTAATTTCTCATAACTCCACCCCTTCAGCCTCTTCATCAACAAGTGAACCGTGATTCCAACTACTTCGGTTAGAGGGACTCTGAAGAGAATAGAATTGAATAGTCCAAAGTAATTTACCGTGTGACATGTGCGGTCTGCTAATGGAGTGTCTTTATTGGTCCCTAGACATCTTCACAAAGAAGCTTCCCTCGAAGACGAACTGTATCCTCTCTTCCAAAGCTGGTCGTTTCCATGTGGCATATGTAAGGCCTCAGTTGCCATGGCGCGCACTTTCTCCACTCAGACATGCACAGCAACTGGTTTGGGAAGTAGTGGTATTCGCTGCCGGCTCATACTCCGCCCGCGTTATTCTCACGGTGCACCACTCGCGCATATACCAAGGCCCCGCAGCAAAGCATAAACTCAGCGGCAGAGAACAACTAGAAGTGAGAGAGTGTAGACTGAGAGGCGCAGTCTTGACTACGATTAGGCGTGAGGCTGGCCGCGCGGCAGCGCCAGGAGGAGTGTGAAGTCGGCATCAGGGAACTACTCCCTTCAGCCTCGTTCCGGCGCAGTTGAGGGAGAAAGTAGCCTACTACTGCAGCTGCGAACCCATCTAGCACACACATGGCGAGAATCAGAATCAAGCGAGTAAGTGTAGAGTTTCTTCATGAGGACTCATATTCACTGTGATCATGTTTTTACGCTGGGAATTGCACATCTGGGCAATAAAAGATTGCTTGACACTATTGTGTTATTGGAATTTGATTACTTATATGTGATTTCACAACCTTTATATGATCTTTTCATATGAAATCTTAACTAAAGGGATTACTTGAGGCTCCAATCACAATATGACATCGGATTTGCCGTCGGCGTCATATGGCGCAAATAGGCGCCTATTTGGTGCTAGCAGGCAGCAACTTTGCGCTGAAATCTTTCTTCCCACCAAAACCGAAATAGGCTTGTATTCCAGGGTAGTTTGGCATCCTTATCACGATAGGCATTTGCTTTCAACGTCGGCGTCATCCGATGAGCATGGGCGCTAGTTTGGAGTCCCAAACCTATCTGGTCTACCCTGAGCAACGAGCGAGTCGGCATTTTTAAAAAAGTGGATGATGCTTTGAATGTGCGGGCTACTTAGTACGCCTTAAAGGCCCTTTCTGCGATAAAATAAGGCTATGACCTTTCAAATGTGTCAGACGATCCGGAAGGAGATTGCGGAGGCTGCGCTACCTTTAGAAAGTGAAAATCGGCAAGAATTCCGCTTTAAGCTAACCAATTAGGTAGAAAGTGAAAATCGGCAAGAATTCCGCTTTAAGCTAACCAATTAGGCCCATGCCGACCCCCACCGGGTGCTAGCTACTAGCTAGTAGCCACTATGCTATGAGAGTGAGGTGATACGATAAAAGAGCTGATATCTTATGATAACGACGAGTGGAAATTCGTACAAACATGCGTTTTCTTCATTGCATGCATGTACAAGTTGGGGTCGATATGGAATCCTATTTAGGGCATTTTCGGCTGTTTTTCTGCTGCTTTTCTCCGCTAATCAGATACCTAGCCCTTCTTCGTTCCTATGTGGGTTCCGTTACCCACAGTCTGTGGTCGCGGGCATTGCCTTTAAAAAGGCGAATCAGTAATGAAAAAACACCGAGTTCGTTCAAAATCTCATGAATTTCCCCGATGTGGGTGTGACAGAGTGGAGATCAGTTCTTGATAAAATTAGAAAAAAGAGGCTCTAACGGAAGTCTGTGTGAGAATGTTTGATTAGTGGCGCCGTGACCGAGTTTTTCTTATTTGTAGCCGCCAGTGTGGTGAATGATTATGGTTGGCACTAGAATTCGAGAACAGGGTTGTAGATCCAGTATTGGATGAATAAATAATGGAATCTATTTCTCGGAGATATAGACGTGGATTTTGTGAAACGTAATATAACATAAGCTTGCTCGTGTGTTTTCTACGATATTACTTTACCTCGTCGGATCTTAAAAAACTCGCTTACGGGCTCAATCTCTGGGTGGCGACTCGTTTTACCATTTATCCACATGTGGTGTGTTGTGTCTATTCGCACAAAGTGCCTGAAAAATGCATAGAATTCAAAAATAAGTCTATATGATTAATAACGGGCATATCAGTTTGTAAGAATATACTTCTGACGTAGTTTGTGGTGACGCTTGATACTTTGGAGTTTCGAGTGGATATGAGGACAGTGTGCATATCTCTGTGGATCACTGGACCTGTTTAAAGCGCGAGATACGTGCTCGCATATCTGTGCGTAATCACATTTTATTCCTCGCGCTTTATTAGCTCTGTGCACTTTGCATTTAGATTCGGAAACTATAGTATTACGGGCCTCGCTCGGCTTTTTCTAGATCGCTGGAGATTTCCAGGGTAGTAGACTGTAGGAGGATTATTACTCACTGAATCAGTAGAATACGCAATAATGGACACTTATAATATGAACCCACTCCTTGCGTGGCGTTGAATTTGTGATAATTAAAAATCCCATTCTTCTCGTCATCTCGCATCTTCGTACGTGCAGGCGCGTCATAATTTGTAATACTACCGGCTGAGTCGATACTCCTCAGCATACGCCCTCTCCGCCCACAGACGGGCTAAGATTGTGATTCTCGTGCCGACTTTAAGTAACCACTTAGCCCGATGTATACACGGTGAGTGACGATTTTCATTAGTCATATCTCCTGCGCTCCTCGCAGGGCTTTGGGTTACTTCATATTGTACAGGTTCCTTTAAATGAGACTTCCTGGTAGAAGCGCGTGGGTGTGAGAGACGGCACGTCCACTGGAGCGAAAGACGCGTCACTGAACCCGGTTTTAGCATAGTTATACTACAAGGCTAGTTTTAGCTGTTCCCCTCTCAAAATCCTTTTACAGGTGGGTTTTTTCATCTGTTGACGGCTAATATTGGCCCTAGGTTCTCCTCTACTCAAGGTACCACACGCTTACTTTACGTCTCTTTCTGAGGACAACACAATATCTACTTTGTATCATCTATATCTGGTCATGGTGTAGTGCGCCGAGAAATTAGCACGTCCGTTTTTTGTAATACACTTTGTGAGCGCCCCAATAAGACTTCATGGAGCTGGCCAAAACTGTAAAAGCAGACCCTTCCTACATACACAACAGATTATATTTCTTCAACTAATGGTCAAATGAAATAAGGCAGGGGTGTTCAGCGTGCAGAAGGGAGATAGTGACGTGCCATATGCTTCTCGTTAGAGAAACTTGACTAGCTTGGTACGCAAAACAGGAGGAACGGACCACACTACCCCCTCTGACACCGATTTCCAACATCTATACCTGGTCGCGGAATGAGCCTTTACTCATTTTGCAAAACTTCATGGAGCGGCAAAAAGGTGGACCACTGGGGACAATACGAGCCACCGGTGGCTCATAGTGGACGCAAACGAAGAAACGACCCTGTCCCACGCGGCGCTCTCTCGCCAAACGCCATCGTCTTTAAGGTATCAAGTAAAGTTATCTTCAACACGACCTTCTCAACATCCGGAGAGCAGAGGGAGAGATATCCACCACTTTGATTTGATGGAGGCAAAGCGTGCTCAACCAGCAGTAGGAAGTTCCCTTTTCCCTCGCAAACGAAACTTGACTCTCACTAAGGAATCAGCTGCGAATGGCACAGCCCTGTCTGAACTGTAACTTTCCTCTGCTGCAGCGTTCACATCCATATTAAGGGAACACGCCTCCCAATGTTGAAATTCGAACTATACATCTAGTATGATCGAGGATCCTGTTCGCGAATATGATATTGATCCCTCGTTTAACATGAACACGGTGTTTATCGTCGCCACCCTACATTAGTCCCGATGCAGCTTCACACTTATTTCGATGAAAAATTGGGGACGCCGTGTGGAACCAATATGGAAAATCGACTCCGCATTGGTTACCAAGGGCATCGCTTATTCTGTGACGAATCTTGAGCATAAAAATGTTTTCGAGATAGCAGTAGTTGAGTAGCGATTATATAAATTTCAAATCTGTATACAACTGTATAAGCTCCGCGACCGCCCATCCTCATGATTTATACGATTTCGCATGCGGGCGTCTCCACGGTCATAAGACCTTGCTCAATAGCTACGTATGTGAGAGGTACCTCCACCACGATCTCTACGAGCAACGTCATTGTGATTTATTTCGCAGCAATTACGAAAAATGGATGTTCCTTCACGTTCGCTCAGTTTTCCATCAAAATAAACTAATATTAGGATACTAGTCATTTTAGAAAGACAAAATTGTTACACTGAATGGTTCCTGCACCTTTCCTACATCTCCCCCTCGCAGTTATCTGCGCGAGAGAAGGTCGCTCACTGGCACTGTGTGAGGGCAGGAAGGTTTGACCTTAGAGAGGCGCATTTTATTGCTTCTTTGTTCAAGGCAGCGTTCAGACTTCGGCAGCGCTTCGGTCGCGAAGTCTTAACGCTACTTAAAGACAGCTCCCGCGATAAGAGCGTCATGGATAGTTGCTTTGCAGTTATGAAATAGTATGATAAATAGTTCGCCAAAGAAGAAAAAAACAATAAGAGTCCTCAAGAACACTACAAAAATTGCTCCCTGGCAGTTACCTTCCTACTGTCGCCTAAACACCCGGAAAAATGCCGGACGAGTTTTGGGGTGCAAGTCGTCCACTTCCTTGTGGCACCACACGTCCCTTTACCTATTTGAATTAGGATCCTTCAATAGAGCGGTTTTTTTGCAAGATTATCGCTTTTGTGCGTAATCACAGTTAATATTTTCGAGATCTGCTTCTGCTTCGAAAGGCTGATGAAACTGGATAGTGAGTTACCGGTTTCGTGTTTTGCTGTGCATACTGCTTTTGGCTGTGATTGGGTTCCGGAGCTTGAGTAACAATGGCTCCAGGAGTAATGTATATACTCGGGTCGCTCGTTCACCTGCAGAAGGGGATGATAGAACACAAGTAAGAGTGTTTTTATGTTGTGGACTGTACTATACTGCGGTTGATTCGAAGCATACACATCTGCCAATGATCATGAGGGAGTTAGTTCACCTTTTCCACGCAGTATATCCTTCTCCACTACAGCTGTATTTGAAATTTTGGTTGTATTTTTGCTGGAATTCGTTTACCATTGCGGCTGTGAAGATTTGCAGTAGTTTTTCCGAACCCAACTTCTTTCCCTTGAGAGCCTAAAACCGAGCGAGTAAGTGTCTCCAAACATACATGTCAAATGGAGATTTTCGGCCGCCGGACATCTAACAAACACCTCTTATAACAGCGGTTGTGTGCACAGAAACCGAATATAGGTTGTAGATATCTTCCTGTGCTGAAATCCAACGCTGAGTGGCAGAACTTCTGAAAATGGTGGCACCCGACGGGATGTAGTCCTAAAAAACAGAAGATGTAGTTGGTGTGCTCAAGTTTCCGGTTGCACCTCAGGTTTCATGTGTTTCCTAATCGAAGCAGAAGCAGATCTCGAAAATATTAACTATGATTACGCACAAAAGCGATAATCTTCGCAAAAAAACGCTCTTATTGAAGTATCCTAATTCAAATGAAGTTAAAGGGACGCGTGGTCCCACAACGAAGTGGACGACTTGCGCCCGTAAAACTCGTCCGGACATTTTTTTCCGGGTGTAGGTTTAGGCGACCGTTACCTTCCTGCGGTCTCTGTGCAACCCAATTTCGTTTATCACATCTCCCAGTAGTGGGTATTGTCCAATGCAATGAAAAGAATACGAAAAACAACAAAACACGGAAGGAAAATCTTTGAAAAGGAAAAAACTTTCCAAAACTAGGTCTGAATTTAGGGTTACGGTAGCGTGCATGTCTTAGTGTAGTGTGGTGTCACGAAAATTGGGTCGCTCGTGACTTTTACGCGTTTTACCTTGCAAGATGGGTTGGAGTTGACTGTATGTGCTCCTAATAAATAAAATGTAATAAAGGAGAGCAGAACCATTCATGGGCACGAGCGCGGTCAGCAAAAAGGGCATGCAATTCCGATTAATGCCCGCCGCCCCAACAAAGAACAACTGAGCGGCTCTCCGTCAGAGGGCATCTAGCAAGTGGGCGGTCCAACTGGGCGGGCGTTAGAACTAGAACTTTCAGCGGCTGTAGCTCGCTCCTCGCTCGCTGTGGAGTCGCGAGAGTGGGATAGTCTCTAGCTTGGGGGCTGTACTACTTGCACAAGGAAGGACGACCATGTACTACTCGAGCGCGGGGGCTATCTTTAAACCACCATATTACAGTACGCCGGTGAACGATACCGTGCCTAATTCGCAGACACCTACAAACAAAATACAAATGCGTGCAGATGATTCAGATGATCCTGAAGATCATATAAAATAACTGGTAATAATGGTCTTTTGTAGCAGTAGTTTAATGCTACTGGGATCACACACAACAAACAAAAAAAATGATTGCAACCTTCTAGCAAAATGCATGATCTTTTGCATTTTTGTTTCTGATTATGCTGGAAACAAAATTTATTCGTTCATATATTTACAAGAGGGCAGACAACGGTCTTGACGCTGCGCACACTCATACTGGTTGACACGCCCAACCGTCCGCAGCGCAACAAAGTATATATAGCAGGATAGTGGGATGAGTTCATTTTCTAGAGCTATCAGAAAGTGATGGCTAAAGGAAAAGTTTGCACACTGAGCCTTCAATACTTGGCAGTATAGTGATAAGAGATGTAATGAGAATGGCCCTTATCCTTTCTTATCAATTGATAAGATTGCCTGTCACCCGTCATCAATGTCCCTATCACTAAAACTCTATAATTTGGTAGTGTAAAGGCTCCAGCAATTTGACTGAACAACAATGACAACGTTCCTTATCAGCCCCTATCAGCTGTTATCACTTCCTGTAACCCGCCGTCGCCGTCCCCACCTCCCCTTCTATACTGGAGTCACCGCCTAGCTGATGCTGTGTCCCGCGTCATGCGTATGGAGACCTTCCCATTCTAACTCCCCTTATCAAATCTTATCAGCTGCCCGCACTTCTTGTCACCCACCAATAATAATCGTGTGCCATAGCCTATACCATACCTTGGAACTAACGTCCCACAATTGCAGTGAACCGCGCTGTGGACTCGGTGCCCTCCCCTTCTGACGCTTCTTATAACATCTTATCAGCTGATTCTGATATCACCCCCTGTCACCACCCAGTCACGTCCCTATCCTATGCCGTATATCATACCTTGGGACTAACGTCCTGTTATTGTTGAGACCCGCGCTATGGATTCGGCGACCATTTCCTTCTGACGCCTTTTTTCAGATCTTATCAGCTGATATCATTCCCTGCCACCCACCAATAATGTTCCTGTCTCACACCCTATATCATACCTTGGAACCAATGTCCCACTGTTACTGTGTCCCGCACTATGGACTCGGTCACCCTCCCTTCTAAGGCCCCTTATCGAATCTTATCAGGTGCTATCACATTCTATCACCCACCAAAAGTGTTCCCGTCCTGCCATGTATATCACTTCTTGGAACTGTCGTCCTATCTTTTCTGCGACGCTCGCTATGAATTTCGTGACAGACAGACGGACGCACACACACACACACACACACACACACACACACACACACTTACAGACATACTTAGCGGATTATATATAGTAGGATCGGCAAAGCTCTTCGCTTTCTCAGTGAATCAGGTGACGCTTGAGCTCCAATTCCCCTTATCAGAAATAATGGTCCCGTCGCAGTCCCTATATAACCTCCATGAACCACGTTGCCATTGAGGTTGCTTTATAAGTTCAGTGACGTAAACAAAAAGAAAGGGAGGAGCATGATGCGAGGGTGGAGGCTGCGTATTCTAACAAAGCTGCGGCATATCAAGCACTCTCAGGCCGCGTATTCTCCGCGACTGAGGATTGCCGCACCTTGTGCTCTAAGGAAGAGTTTTTTTACACACTGGCAATCGCTAACCCTGACTTTGAAGCGCACTATACGTTCGTCGGAAGGGAGGAGCCTGCACAGTGCCTACTACGCTAGCATCCTCTTTACCAATTTAAAAAGGGAAGGAAAGCAGGACACATGAAAGGCTCGGCATGAAGCCCTTTGTGCTATAGGAAAGGGCTTCCTGCAAGACGGCCTCCAAATTTGCACAGTGAAACCATGTTAGTAAAATAGTGGCAAATTTTCAAATGCTTTGAATTTACAACTAAAGTTTGATATGTCCCGCTAAGTAGGGTGCTTCAGAGTGATGGGTGCACCAGACAAAGAAGGAATTCTGTACAACACTGCTTCCTCCACCCAGAGCACTCTAAACCCCTGTCAATTTACTGTAAAGTAAAAAGTTTAGACTAACCTATTCCCATGTTATGATGACCATTCGCATGTTCTGCTCTCAGCCTAGTAACCAAATCGGCGCTATCAAGACCTGCATTGTCACAGATGATCGTTGGTAGTTGAGCTAAGGCACGGCCAAAGGCTTCAACCGCCATTGCTTCTTTTCCTGCCACCTTAACACAACACAGAATTTTCGAATTATGTACTGTATCTGCAGGAAATTCTAGTAAATCCATACCTTGTGACTTTCCATAGCGACAGCTGTACTCATGAGGATTTCTGAGGCACCAGCACCAGCTACTGTCTTCGACTCTTTGACATGGGTGATTAGCACACAAAGGGCGTCATGCAGCGATCTCTCAGCTTCTTCCAGGATCTGTTGAGTTGCACCACGGAGCACAATGGAGCAGGCTTCTCCTGCACGTAGAGTACTTTTAGTACAAATTAATTACCATAAGATTAAACGGTGGCGCCATTCGGCTTGGGAGGAGCATTTTGCATAACATTGTTTCCTAGATATTGTTCACTAGCAGGTCTCACTCTTGTATAGCCTATAAACACCCGTAAAATTGCGAAATGGTACAAGTGAACCGTTTTCGCAACAATTAGCAGGTCACACAATATGGTCTGACCAAGCTCCGGACATCATTTGGTGCTCCCTCCAAGCCGAACTGTGACAACGTCACTTAAATGGTACAAACCAAGAGGTACGCCACTGAAGCGCAAGAGGCGATCTTCGCCTATCATCACTTCCTCGATAAGGTCACATGTTCCGAACTTCACATTTTCTGGTGTGTCGAACGTGGAAACAATCTCTCCACCTATATTAAAAATGATTGAGAAGAATTCATATTTCTGAGAAGTTCATCAGCAACCGTACCAAGCACCAGCGCAAGCCGCTCGATTCCTTCAAAGTCAGCGTGTTCAATGGCCATAATACCAGCGTCGGCAAACAACTGCTCAGGATAATTGTAAATCAACTGCCTGTTTATGAAGACGTTGATTTTATGAGCCAAAATCTTGTCAACCTGAAATACGTTACATAGTGTTCCACACAACCCTGACACTCTTTTGAAGGCACGCTCCGTGTTTATTTAATGTTCAGATGCCTCCGTTAGACGTGGTGGTCCTGTCTACAGGGGTAGGTGCACTACCTTCACAGCTAAAATAGTGAGGAAAGCGCGACCCGTTCCCGGCGGGTCATCACCCTTTGGCCACGTCAACGACTAAATTTTATTACTAAAGCTATCCTAGTGATGGGGCTAGCTCCGCTCCATTTCGAATAGTGAGAGTGAGGTGACAGGGAAAAGGAACTGCACCAACAACGACCACGCTCTTTCTTCGCCTTGTCCACGTACAAGCGCGCTTCAGCACAGGTTCCACACGGAGCATTCCAGGCACACTTTTTTTTCCTCTAGTTGTGTGACATGTGCTTCTGTGTTGTTTACCGTTTAGTATTTAAGCTCTTGTCGTTAGTATTTAAGCTACACACCTGACCATTTTGCAACGAGAAGCGTGCCTTCGGAAACATGACGGAAATTTACCTTCTCTTTCATTTTCAGCTTTTCTGCGGCTTCTAACTCTGCCACCTTGGCAACAGATTCAACACGAACTCGGGAACCGAACACTTTCACCTGGAAAAAATGCCGGGTTAGTGAAATCCTAAAAACACAACGAAACAGAGCGTTCAATTGGGAGAGTGATCCTCCTAATAGGACCAGTCACGTCCTGCCGTTGAGCAAAGTATTTATGTGCAAAATACCCTCAAAATTTGCGATCCTCTTCGATATGTTTCTCTTCTTCCAAACACTTTTCCTAAAAACTGCGCGGGATAGAGGGGTGCATAGCGCGCATGAAGCACGAAAAACCGAGAATAGTCTACAACCCCACAGGGAAATAGGATCCCCTCGCTGGAGATCCCCAACGTGGACCTGTATGACCCAACGTGCCCTGTATGTAACTCTTCCAAACCAGTTGTGAATCTTTCCACCGCCTTAAGAAGTTGATGCTCATTCGGACCACTCGTGAAATCACGTCAAACCCCTTCTCCGAAAAGTAAAAACTCTCGAAAATGACTGTGCGCCGTAATCTAGACTGCTACATAGGAGTTATGAAACTTCAAATATATTTGAGGCCTTCTCGCGCAAACGTAATAAAAAGAAAACACGTATAAGAGTTACCTTATCTGTATCCATAGGAGTGTTCGCGATAAGAATTTTTGCTTTTTCCATCCTTTTCGGTTGGTACATACCGGGCAGCTTTTCGAGAAGAAAACCTAAACTGGTAGTAGTCATACAGTGCTAAGAATGAAGACGTCAGTGATACTAAGCCGGGACTGAAGCGTTTCTGTAAGTACCTGTATCGAGGTAAGAGTCACTCATAGAACCACCAAGCTTCTTGATAATTTGAATAGCTTCGAGATTTCCTGATCCCTGAGAAAAAAGAAGATGTAGTGAAAAAGGAATGCATCGAGTAGATGGCAATATTGCTATAGAGAGAGAGAGCAAACCTTCATTCTCAGCACAGCATCAACTGCCAGCTTGGCAAACTGCTCCTTGTGTTGATTAAGAATTTTAGATCCCAAAGTGGTACGAGCAATCTTCAGCAAATCTTCCTCGATATTTTGGCTACAAAAGTTCAACTCGGATATTATTATATCTCTTTATATCACACTTTTGCTACCAATGAACTAGCTAAAGGCTAAACACGATTCATTGCTCTTCATGTGGATCATACTTCAAATCCAGGCATGTGAATTGGAGGCTTGTTTTACACCTCGCATCGAAGTTTGTTGTTTAACTTCTAGACTGCATTCATACCTTGCGTCATCGTTTCGATCGCACGGCAGCGTTTTGAGCGACTAGGAAAGTATAGATATCAATCTAGCGTTTTGAGGTCACTAGCGTTGTCAGCGTCTACCAACGAAAAGTTTAAAACAACCCGTGAAACGCCAAAGCGCTGGCGTACGTTTGAAGCTGACGCAAAGAATGAAACGGAGCCTACAGTTTCGGCGGGATCATCTCACTTAAAGACAGCTCCCGCGCTCGAGTAGTACATGGTCGTCCTTCCTTGTGCAAGTAGTACAGCCCCAAGCTAGAGACTATCCCACTCTCGCGACTCCACAGCGAGCGAGGAGCGAGCTACAGCCGCTGAAAGTTCTAGTTCTAACGCCCGCTCAGTTGGACCGCCCACTTGCTAGATGCCCTCCGACGGAGGCAGCTCAGTTGTTCTTTGTTGGGGCGGCGGGCATTAATCGGAATTGCATGTCCTTTTCGCTGACAGCGCTCATGCCCATGAATGATTCTGCTCTCCTTTATTACATTTTTAATCAGGAGCACATACAGTCAACTCCAACCCATCTCGCAAGGTAAAACGCGTAAAAATCACGAGCGACCCAATTTTCGTGGTGCAAAAGCTCGACGCACTTCACTACACTAAAATATGCACGCTACCGTAACCCTAAATTCGGACGCCGGCTTTTTAAATGTTTCTTTTCTTTCAAGAGAGTTTTCCTCTCTGTTTTTGTTGTTTTTTGTTTTCTTTTCTTCGCATTCGATGATATCCACTACTGGGAGATGTGATTGTGACTGTCAGGGAGCGATTTTGTTTATGGTGTTCTTGAGGACTCTTCTTGCTTTTTTTCTTTTCTGGGAATTACTTATCAGCTACTGTTTCATAATTGAACATCAACTATTTATCGCGGGAGCTGTCTTTAAATGCCTCGGTTACATGGATACCAAGGGCCTACTCATAAGCAAGAACACAACGAAGCAAGACTAACATGAGCGTCAGTTTGATGTGCAGTTGGGCTAATGATGCGCAACTTTCGACAGTGGGGAGTCCGGATTTAATCCCGTGTAGGGGTTCCAGACCAAAAATATCAAGTATCCCTAATTGGATCCCACGCTCCTGTTGACCAGACTATTCTCTCCTCTTTTCACAAATTGTCACCAGAATCGATACGTGGTCAGACGCTGGTTAAGATTCTTATGATCCCGGATAATCCCAGAGCGGCAGACTTTTCGGAAAACAAAAATGAATGAGCCTCCACTAGACAGGAGGCCTCTAGAGGACACAAAAGTTCTGGATGCCCAGATTCTAGTACCGGAAAGAGTCACGAACAGAAGAAAATCGAGAAACTGAATGAGAATCGAAAGTAACCTACCCAGATTCCATGGACGAGGAACGAAGAGCATCTTGAGCAATCAACAATGCACGACGGTAGCCAGAAATGATTGTTTGTGGATGGATACGCTGATTGACGAGCTTCTCACCCTGAAATAAAGATGACCAGTATGGTTGTCTCTGTAATTGCTAAGTTTATCGGAGTTCCTCATCGATGCAGCCAGGGAAAGGACGCAATGAAGTCCGATCTGATCTCTTTTCTCTAGGTATGCTACTTTCCACCTTAAAGCTGAAGTAAGCAATTGCCACAGATCGTACAGTACCATTTTCATCAAAGGCGGGGGAGAAAATGAGTGTTGGAAATATAAAACAAAATAAGTGAACACTAAAAGAAGCTAAAGTAACATGTTCCCTGAACTCCACTATTCAATGGCGCCTCCAAAGGCATGGCAGGTAAGGGAAAATTTTTGCAAAATACGGCCGCCTCATAATGTCCTCCTTTGCTGACAGGATATTACGAGGGGTCGTATTTTGCACAATCACGTTCGACCCTCCCCATTCTCCTACCATTACCCTAAATTTCCCCAACTTCTCACCACCCTTTTTCCAGTTTACCAGACAACTGAAAATTTTGCTCTGTCCAAACGTGGAAAATGAGAGCTTTTCCTTCGTGTTCAATATCTGGTCACAATAAACAAAGGACGAAAATGGGCAACGAAAATGAACTCTTTGCAAAGGCTTGTTGGCATCTCACGGGCGAGAAAACAGGTGACCAACCTATTTTAAAAGGGAGGGGTGCACATTCACAGCGCCTCTACGCTTCTTCCCTAGCCAAGATATAGGGTTAGAGCACATACGGTCACAGTTCCCACGGGTTACTCCTGTAGAGCGGAAAATCTCAGCCTTGGCTGAGGAAAGAGATGCGCAAAAAGGTGCGATAACATTACACCTTTAGATTTTCCAATATTTAAAAGTGGTCATCAGGAACTGCTTAATGTTGAATCCAATTGGAATTCAACTAACCTCCCTAAGAAGTTCAGCTGCAAGCACCGCAACTGACGTGGTTCCATCACCAACTTCACTGTCTTGGGTCATCGACATGTCTAAATTGCATCTCCAATTTATTTTTATCGAGGGACCATTTCAACCAGCTTCTTCCACACTTTCGATACCAGCGAAAAAAAGAACCAAAAGGATGATCGCATCCTTTTGGTTACGACCAGACTAGGAATAAATATATAAATCTCAGACATCTCAACCCACCGATTAGCACTTTGGCGGCCGGATTATCCACACCAATCGACTTAAGGATTGTAGCGCCATCATTAGTGACCTTGATTGCTTGATGATCTCCACTGCCGCTTATGAGGATTTTATCCTGAGAATTGTTCGGTTTGAGCAGATTGAATCAATGAAAGCAACAGCAAGCGAACGAACCATGCCCTTAGGACCCAGAGTCGATTTCACCAGGTCTCCTATGGCGATGGCCCCAACGAATGAGCTCATTCGCGCGGTTTCTCCGCGCTCTTCCTGCGCATTGTCCTTCAAAATCTGCACAGGCAGCATTTCCGCTACTGAAAATAACACCGTTACCATATATTTACTATACGACATAATGTGAACAGCTCACGAACAAGTACCTTTGGGACAGTTTACGACGGAGGGAGGGGGACATTTTGCACTTTCACTGCTTTACCAGATCCGGTTTACAAGTCTCAAGCTGGTAAAACCTGTCTTTTGAAGCTGGCGCGAGTTCGTCGAGCCATATGGTAAAACTCTTGTTAAGCAACGTATACAACAATGGGAAGCGGCGAAAGTGCAAAATGCCCACCCCTTCCGTCCTCGCCGAACTACGCCGAACCTTTCAGCAGTAAGTCTTTTTTGTAGCGATTTCGCAACACAACCAGAGAAGAAGGAAAACAAAAGCATTGAATAAAACATATACATCGACGGTTCTTCTCACTCTTTCCTCAAACAAACCCCTTTCATTTCGTTAACCCCGAGGTTCATCAGGGACTTGCGAAATAAGGATCACGGAGGAGCTGCCGGAGAAACTAGGAAACTGGAAACTCAGGTACTCGAAGTGCTGAGCGTAGCATACTAGATCTACGTACTGGTTCTATCCAAGCCTTGGGACGGGAAAGAGCCCAATATGGTAAACACTTCCAAGAAATGTGGAAACGAAACTTTGAAAAAAAGGATTTCCATGATTCGAAGGGTGGCTTCTAACAAACCCACCAAACTGTGTAGCTTTGCTACAACTCCGCCAGGTTCTTGTTTTGGATCAGGAAGCGTGAACAAGGAGGTAACTCCAGGAAGGCAAAGGCAGTGGAAATTTTGATGGCCTTATTTATAAATGCAAGATCGGAACACTACAGCGATCGGAGTTTGTACATTAAATAGTATCATGACGGGATGATATGAACGAACAACTGGCTCAGTAAATGAAAACTTTGTTCGCCTATACTCTGCGATGAAACCCTTCTTTCCTTTCATTAAGTAGTTAGAACCGATTAAACTTAAAAACCCGGCAAAATAAAGCCCTAGCAACAGGTTTATTTAGTCTATTGCCTGCAGTTATAACTAGATAACAGTGCATAAGAGCGTGTTCGCACAAAGTTGCCTCAATTTAGGCGTCGACCCATTGCCGGCCAATGCGCGAACATTCGGGCGACAGCTTGTAACGTTTGCGACATATTTTGAGCTGCATCGCAATTACTACACGCACGCAATATTGCAGACGGGACTCCCGTCTCCAGTATTGTGTGCGGGCGGATTAGGGCGCATCGTTGTGGGTGTTCCCCAAAAGGGATCGTGTTTGGTTGCTGGGAGAGGTGGGGTTCGTAATTGCAGTGGGGCAGTTTCAGTTAATAAGCAGCGCCAAGGTGTCAGTGTGCTGAGTCATATGGCGAAACTGCTTTGTAGAGAATCCGGATGTGTAAAAAAAATAGTACGAAGCTTTCATTAATTAAATTTAATTCAAAACTAAACACAATCATACCCTAGGTTTGTTGCGAAGATTGGCGATTGTTGGTCGCGCCGACCGCCTTGGCGCGGTCGCCAACCGTGTTTCTTATTCTCTCGACAAACGGCAGGTGACTAATTAGTTCGTAATCTGGGTTTCCACACTTGGTCTCCTTAGTTGGACTCTAAGCAATTAGTGGAGCAGGATCTGGTCGGGATGATGGGCGAACACGCACGGACACGGACTGTAAACACGTCAGGGCACAGCATTAGTTGGGGATTTTGGTCGAGCCCGTACGACCCCTCCCCCTTTCTGGTGAGTTGGGTACAACCCCCCCCCTAAAAAACAAACAGTGAGAAAAAGCGAGTTTTTTTCGCTGTTTGTTTTTTTAAGCTCGAGCTAGGCATACCTATATGACGGCTCTAAGTTGTAAAGGCATAAAGTGATACCATTCAAAGTTCGGAGAAATACCTGTCAACTTTTGTGAAGCAATGAATACGAGTATGTGAAATAGCGAATTAGCTGATCCTCCTCCCACCGCCTACAAAGCCTGTAAGGTCGCATTCATGCTTGACAAATTGAAAAAAAAGACGAAACAGTGGACAGCACAAAGTATATGTCGATTTAAGAGCGAAATTGGGTGAAATACAGAAATTTCGAAATGGCGAACAACGTCTTGATACGGATTAATCGCCTGGCCGACCACTGGGAGAGAATCTCTTCATTAGAAACGAAAAAAAAAAAAACAAAAAATGAAACAAAACAAAAAGGGACGCAGGAACAGCCGCAACAGGCTGCGCGAAAAACGGCCGAGGAATCGATTGGAAGGGATTCTGGGCAGGACCAGGCGTGCAAGGTGGTTGCAGGGTGGTTGGATTAGAGCGCGAGTTTTCAGGAAAGTAGGGTGTTTTTGAAGGGCCATAACTTCCTCAAAAGCGGACCTGCTGGGGAAAGAGAAGTTAAGCCTAAGTGTGGAGGAAAGCTTCCTAATGAAATGTTTATGAAGGTCGCAAAATCCATAGAGAAATTCAGCGTTGGGGATTTATTGGGGAGTGCACTTTTTGGATGCGAATTGTACAGCTTTGAGCCAAGATATTTCCCTTTAACCTCAATAGTTTGGAAATCTGAAACCAGTGTCGAATAATAGAAGATTTCCTCCTTTCAAAAACCACTTAAGCTGTTTGTGAAGTTCCCGGGATTCATGAGATAAATTGCTTGGGGAGCTATTAGAGAGGCACTTTGAGTAAACCTACCTCGAACAAAATCCCGTTTTCTAGTGCTATACAGCTATACCAAAGCGAGCGCATATTCGGATATCCAGGAATGCATCTGGAATGCATTCCTTCGTGGAATAGGAGCAAGCAGTAGGTGTTTTAGCGCCCATTAGCTTCATTTGTGGATGCGCCATGCCTAGGCTCCCACGCAGAGGTAATGGGATGTGTGCAGTTCCACGCAGTGCCTGTCTACACGAGCAGATGTGCTTACAGGATATTACAGAGAGTGATTCAGAGAGTGCCATGGCCAACCTACGCACTTGTTTACAGTGTTGTCCGTTGCGGATGATGGGCGTGTCCGTGTCCGACGCCGCCAGATCTGTGCTCCGCCAATTGCTGACTCTGATAAAGGAAAAGGATAAAAGAAAGGAGACCAACTGCTGGAAAACGCCTGATACGAACGATATGGTAGTCCTGTCGTTTGTCGAAGAAAAAACACAGGTTGGCTCAGCGCCAAGCGCGATCGCGGACACGCCCCATCATCCGCAGCGAACCAGAGTATGAGTTGTACTGTTTAGTCATATACTTACGAGATGATGTCGACTTATTAATATTTCCAGTTAATTTCTGATTAGTTCAATCAAGAAAGTTTTGTACTGTTTTTTACATATCCGGATTCTCTACAAAGCAAGTTTCGCTACACAGGACTCAGCACATTGACACCTTTCCGATGCTTGTTACTGGCTACCGCACTCATTACGACCCCCCCCCTCTCGCAGCTGCCAAATACGACCCCCTGTTGAGGATTCCCCAACCAATGATGTGCCCTGAGACAAGTGCTTGGGTTGGCCATGGACCTCCCTGAATCCTATAAACACATCTGCTCGCGTAGACAGGCATTGCGTAGAACTTTACTTCACTTTACTTCATTATTATCGATTATCGGCAACGAAATAAACAGCGAAACAAAGATGTAGTCAAGGAGAGGAAACACAGACTCCCGATAACTAGATTAAGAGAACAGGGAGGGGGTAAGGGGGTGCGACAGGGAGGGGCGGATTTTTTGCAGCTCAGAAGGACAGTGGCCGCCCAACACTGTAAGTTCGACAGCGAGCATCATTCGAACCCCGGATACCATCTTAGTAGGTCCGGCAACCTCGGCTCCCACTATCGCTTGAGCAGGGAAGGGGAATGGGGAGAGGGGGGGGGGGGAAGATACACACGAAAAGAAACAAAACTTGCATTATCCCACTACCTCTGCGTGGGAGCCTAAGCATGGCGCATCCAGAAATGAAGCTAATGGGCGCTAAACCAACTACTGCTTGTTCCTATTCCACGAAGGGATGCATTCTAGATGCATTCCCGGATATCCGAATACGCCCCCTTGAAGCGGTGCTTCAGAAAATCCCCAAAGCGATTATCTCATAAATCTCGAAAACTTCAGAGACAGTTTTAATGGTCTTTGGGGAAAGGAAATCCTCTAAAAGTAAATTATCTTCGTTCAAACCGGGACAGTTTGCATCCAATTTCGACAATCCCCAAGTAATCCCCAACGTGAATTCCTCTCTAAATTTGGCAACCTTTATAAACATATCAGTACTTCTCGGGAAGCTCGATTCCTTTTATTCACAAATACGTTTTCCTCTTTCCCAAGT
>MU913271.1:2988-31359 GCA_036418165.1 Cooperia oncophora | reverse complement strand
AAAGAGAGCAGCTTCAACTGAGGAACAACTCTCTGGGTTTCGTTAATTTCCAGCAACGCTGGAGACTTTCATTTGAAACAGCTACTCTAGATAATGATCCGAGCGAAGTCTTTTTAGTCACGACTCATCGCTGGTGTTTTGATGGCGTGTTAGCCCTAAAAGGAATCTGTTCTACTCCTGAGCTGCTGCTTTTCGGTAGAGCTCGAGGAGCTGTATCTGGCCATATCCTTTACCTAACCGGGATTCTAAAAATGAACTGGGTTGTAGAGAAGAGGCGAAGGAAACGCAGACTCGTTCAAAAATTTACAGTTCGGTTCTGAGACACTTGGACGTGCGAGAAAAAATGACAAAGTGAAGAAGCCTCTGCGGAAAAGCAAGAAGGCGAGCCGAGCTCGTTCCCCAAGAAAAAGTGAACAATCGCATGGGGTTGGGTAAGCCGACGATTCAAGAAAGACACGCTCGCAGTGGGCGGGACCGTCTGGTTGCGGCTCAGATTGAAATTCTGTATTTTGGTTCCGTGGTGGTAGAGCTGTAAGTACTTGAGTAAGTAGCTTAGAATTATCAAAAGTGCGTCATTTCCTTCGTGAGTATTCGTTGTATTAGCCCAACATTTTTTGATCAAAATTAGACCGAATGATTTACGGTAATGCCAAAAAAGGAGCGAAAAAAGTGGACAAGGAAGGGTGATTCAACCATCTTATTGAGCTCCGTTCTAGCTGTAACTCGAGCATGCACAGTTTATGATGTGTTCCTTAAATGATGGCAACACAAATCCAGAAATATATTGGTCAAAAAGAACTGTACAATCCATGGACGCGCTGCGATTGTCAGCATTTTTGCGAATAACTTATTCAGGATCGTTACACTGTGTCGCCTATAACAGAGCCTATCTAACAATAACAGCATAAAACTTATAGTAGGATAATTAAAAGCTACAAATTTCAAAAAAGGACAGACATCTGTACTGTACAATATCTACGCTTGGAAAGTTCAAGTGGAGCTAGTTCCGCTGGGTGCGCTGATCGGTGCCAACTGCCAACCAATTAGTCTGTCCATTATCACCAAAACCTCCAAAACTTTTTTTGCTAAAAGGTAATTGATATAGGGTAATTGATGGCTCCAATCCTAACATTTATTTCATGCGCCGGGGCCTTTGGTGCCATCATGGCGCTAACCAGCCCATGCGTGCGGGCTGACAAGAACTTCAGTGCGGGAAAGCTTCTGCAATAAATCGGCGACAAGTTGTGCCAATTTCTGAACACGGCACAACTTGTCGCCGATTTATTGCAGAAGCTTTCCCGCACTGAAGTTCCTGTCAGCCCGCACGCATGAGCTGGTTAGCGCCATGATGGCACCAAAGGGGGTTAGATAAAAATGGTACGATCACATCTCCGTTAACTATGCCTCGCTTATGCCTCGCCCCTAGGTGCGAGACATCATTAACGAGGTGCGAAGCGACCTCATTAAGCAGGGGGAAATCGTGCTCGAGTGCGAAGTGACCTCATTCAATGAGAGATCATTGAGTTATCGAAATCGGAATAAATCGAGTGGAAACTGAACTATCAGGCAAATTGAAATCAAATTTTCTGCATTCCCGTTCTTATGTTGTCATGAAACCTTTCCGGGGTTCCCTCAGACATCGTGCCCCACTCCTCTGTATGTAACACCGCCACCCAATTTTTCCCCGGCACCAGCAAATTCGTACGACGTAGGGTTGCAACACCACTTATTTCCCTCCCGCGCTACGGCACCTTTCTACTTAACAGTCGCTCGGAATTCCAACACTACACCGGTATCCCTGTACAGAAACTTTCTTTACTACGCTGAGAGCGACAATCTGTGCAATGGATTATTCGATTTGGCATAGATCTAGATAGCTTTTCCTTGAAGTCGAGCGTCAGCGCTGCAGTTGAGCACGACGTGCCTCGGCTAATGAGGTCGCTTCGCAGCTCGTTAATCGGCTTGATGAGGTTTCTTCGCACCTCGCTAATTATGCCTCGAATCCATGGTAGCGGAGAAAGTCCGTTAACGACGGGCGAATCGACCATTCTTATCCTACCATCCAAAAGGCCCCGGTCGCCATGAAAATAAAATGTTAGCGATTGGAGCCTGATCAAATTACCCTATACCTTTTTAAGGCCAAAACAAGTTTTGGAGGTTTTGAGTGATAATGGAACAGGACTATATTGGCTTGCGGCCAGTGGCACCGATCAGCGCACCCCAGCGGAACTAGCTCCACTTGAACTTTCCAAGCGTAGATATTGTACAGTACAGATGTCTGTCCTTTTTTGAAATTTGTAGCTTTTAAATTATCCTACTATAAGTTTTATGCTGTTATTGTTAGATAGCTGCTGTTTAGCGACACAGTGTACGATCTGAAAGTTATCGCAAGGCAATGCTCGACAATCGGCCCGTGCCGACATGAAAATGGTAACACTTCTTTTTGGAACATAATTTTCTGATTTTGTTGCACATTTAAGGGAACACATCCATAAACTGTGCGCTATGCCTCGAGTATTACAGCTATAGATACGCGAGCTCAATAAGATGGTGGAAATCACCCTTCCCTTGTCCACTTTTGTCGCTCCCTTTTTTTTTGGCCATTACCGTAAAAATCAGTTCGGTCTAATTTTGATTCAGAAAAAAATGTTGCTATAATACTCACGAAGGAAATGACGCACTTTTGATAATTCTAAGCTACTTACTCAAGTACTTACAGCTCTACCACCACGGAACCAAAATACAGAATTTCAATCTGAGCCGCAACCAGACGGTCCCGCCCACTGCGAGCGTGTCTTTCTTGAATCGTCGGCTTACCCAACCATCGCTGTTCACTTTTTCTCGCCCTTCTTGCTTTTCCGCAGAGGCTTCTTCACTTTGTCATTTTTTCTCGCACGTCCAGTCGTCTCGGAAACCTGAAACTGAAAATTTTTTGTAACGACGTCTGCCGTTTCCCCTTCGCCTCCTTCTCGTACAAACCATGTTCACTTTTTAGAATCCCGCGTTAGTGGTAGAAAGGATATGGCCAGATACAGCTCCTCGAGCTCTACCGAAAAGCAGCAGCTCAGGAGTAGAACAGATTCCTTTTAGGGCTAACACGCCATCAAAACACCAGCGATGAGTCGTGACTAAGAAAGACTTCGCTCGGATCATTATCTAGAGTAGCTGTTTCAAATGAAAGTCTCCAGCGTTGCTGGAAATTAACGAAACCCAGAGAGTTGTTCCTCAGTTGAAGCTGCTCTTTTTAGTACCTCTACCTTTCGGAGATAGAGCCCCCTCTCATCTGATGTTCGTTAGATGTGGTAGCCTCCCCTACAAGGACGGAGGATGTATTAATTTCGCACACTGCAATGCCAGCTGGCTCCGCCTTTCATTTATGAGTCATGAGGCTCAGACAGGGACAACATGGTAGCAAGTAGTTCACTGGTGAAGAAAAAAAATCATCAAAGATGCCCTATATCGGAACCCACGCCGAGCTGAGGTTGTACTTGCTCAAGGCGAAAAGAAGACACGACCGCACGAGTTCTCACAGCTATTGATATCAGCTCTCTTTTCCCTTATCACCTCACTCTCACCATTCGAAGTGGAGAGAGTAGCTGAACAGCCGTACTATCAGGAAGCCATTAGAAATTAAGTTGGGCGTAGTGGTCGCCAGATGGGCGGGATGGCCGACTCTTCACGAGCGGGCGCCGCTATTCCCTCGCATTTTTGAGTTGCGAAACTAGTACATCTACCATCCTCGAAGGGTGAGCTATGATGTCCAAAGAGGGTGTGGAAACAAATAAATGAACGCGTAGCGCTTCTCTTCGAAATACGAAACTCGTAAATTCAAAGTAGAAGGGTCCATGTTGATGATCCGTACGCAACAAAAATCAGGTAACATCCAAAGCAAAATTGAAGCGAAAATCCCGAGAAGGGAACCGAACCATCTTGCTGCGCCTGTGGAACGAGAACCTTGCCGTTGCTCCACTACCATCCGTTCTGCCAAGGCAATCATCCCCTTATCCTTTACGGCTCACCACCACCTCAGCAGCATACTACACTACAAAACTTACCTGCTCACAGGTCAACATGTGGAATGCAGGTAAGAGGTTTGCCATCCATATTTGTAATCAGCATTATAGACTCTATCTACCTGGGTTTCCATTCGACGTTCCATGGTAAGCTGGCAGATTTCCCTGGTATGAAATTTGAACCAACCGTGCCCTATACAATGCGTACCCCAGTCAGCGGACAATAATAATATGTCATACTTGCAAATTCCAGAGAAGAGCCGCCTTGGTCGAAATGAACCATAATCGTTTATTATTGTACCAGTCTGCTCGCCGGCTGACGCCGGGGCGCCTCCTTCTGATACGGCCCGGCTGCGGGGTGGCGGGCGGCGCGGCCTTCGACTTCGCTCCGTACCTCCTTTCACATATTCTAGACTTGCATTGATATCTGGTTTTCTTCTGTACTCACGGTTGAAGCTTCTCGACAAATACATCAATCCTGCTATTCTGAGTATTACTGAGTATGAGGTGGTACTAAAGTGCGTCGATTATGGGCACAGGCGAGAGAATAGCTGGGCGAAGCGGAATATCATTGGCGACAGAGCCGTGTCCGTCCGGCCAAATTGGGCCGTATCACAGGAGAAGGAGAAGCGCTGGCATCAGCCGCCGAGCCGACTGAAATCTGATACCTATGACGATCGGTGGGTAAGAGTGTGGCAGAATACGCGCTAAAACTCAGCAAGAATAAGTACGTCGTGCGCTCCGCCCACTGGGAGCGGGTTACAACACACCGCAGACACACTGAACTCTTGCCATATATCCAACAGTTGCCGTCCTGTATATCTCTGTATGCGTGTTGATGGTGTCTAGACCGCTCTGAAACCGTTTTGCAGATTTTTTTGTCTACTCCGCTTACCTCGGGCTCGCCCCGTCCGGAACGTTCATGCCCCAAATTTCTCAATGGGCGACCAACTCAATTTGTTCCGGTCTTCAAGGTGCTCTGGGATTTTATAGAATTTTTGTCCGCCCAGTTCGGAGCAGGCCTCGCCTGAATGGAATGATTTGCGTCGCCCCAGTTATTTCTCACCGCCAACCCTGTGCTGACCTAATCCACTTTTGTTTCACCGGTGTGTAGAGTGTTCTGAAACTATTTTACAGAGTTCTTGTCTGACTCCGCCCACCTCGGAGCAGCCCCCGCCTACAACGTTTGTGCCCCACAATCTCAATCGGCCCAGCCCTCGGCTGTACCTGATCCTCTTTTTCCGGTTGCCGGCAGTGTTCTGGAACTGAACCTACAAACATTCTAAAATGTTATCCTGCGAGTAAGGGCAAGCTCCGCCCGCTGTGGGCGGGTCTTAACCTACTTTGAGCGTGCCCAGCACTCGTCAGATATTTTTTATCCTGCATTGAGTCTTTTGCGACTTCTAAACACTCTTGCGAACCGGGATACTGAGTTTTGTGAGAAGCGCAGCCCACCTTGACTACGCCCCTCTCATTTTGGATGTGTCTCCCACAGTTAGTCTGGCAGCTCCTTGCTAACCTCATTCCACTTTTCCCCATCTCTGAGCTGCTCCGGGAGCTAATTATGAATATTTCTGTGCGGAAACCCAACTTTCGGCGAGTGCCCCGCCCACTGTGGGCGGGGCCTCGCATAGTCAAGTGTGCTTTTCATTCTGTTGTCCCATGCCCTACACATCCCCACCTTGACCCGCTTGATTGGGGCATTCTGTCTCGCCAGCACCCTTTTCAAGTTCTCACAGCAGTCGAGTTTTTGAAATTCAGTTCTCTGATATCGGTTGTCAAGCAATGCCTACTATACTAACGATATATTAATCCGTAATATGTCTGTAATGGCGTGCTGCTGTTTGATGTGTGCGTCACGTCTGTCTTCTTGCTCACGATCAATTTCACATAGCGCGAGCGTCGCAGAAAGCTCAAGGACGGCCAGTCAAAAGTGATATGGTGGCCCAGGATGGAGCACTTTTTGGTGGCGCGATAGATAGGCATTTCCAGCACCTGATTAAGATTCGATAAGGTGGCCTAGAAGAAAGGAGGGTTGACCGAGCCATTGGTGCGGCGACACCTAGTAACAGGCTGGGACATTGTCCAAGGTATGCATATAGGACGTGGGACACGGACATTATCGGGGATGGTGGTATGACAGGGAATGATAGTACCTGATAAGATTCGATAAGGAGCGTCAGAAGGGAAGGGTGACCGAGCCCATGGTGCGGGACACAGTAACAGTGGGACATTGGTCCCAAAGTATGATATATGTAGGACGTGGGACAGGAACATTATTGATGGGTGATAGGGCATGATAGCAGCTGATAGGGTTGGATAAGGGGAGTTAGAATTGTAAGGTCACCATACTCATAACGGGGAACACATCAGCTAGGCATTAATTTCAGAAAATATGACTTAATAGGGTTGGGAGATGGGGACACGGCACGTGAGGTGATAACAGCTGATAGGGGCTGATAAGGAACGTTGCCAATGCTGTTCAGTCAAATTGCTGGAGCCTTTACACTACCAAATTATAGAGTTTCAGTGATAGGGACATTGATGACGGGTGACAGGATCTTATCAATCGATAAGAAACGATAAGGGGTCATTATCAATACCTCTCTTATCACTAAACCCCCAAGTATCAAAGGCTCAGTGTGCATACTTCTCCTTCAGCCATCACTTCCCTGATAGCCTTAGAAAATGAACTCATCCTACTATATAAATTCATCGATGTCGACGAGCGGTGGCGGGGGGCGGCCGTAGTGTGGTTCCGCTGAAACAGGAATGTCAGGGAAATTTGAGGAGAACCGAAAAACACTTCAACGAGCGGATCGCATGCTAAGTGAAAGGAAAGCGTTCGTCGGTAGGCATTCCGGTGCAGGTAATGGAAACAAAATCTGCCATTTCACTGAGCGATTCATATTGCGCTGTATTGGCCGACTGCATATTGTATCTATCTACAGATTTTATTCTACGGGCGAGAAGCTTCTAGAAGCGCGTGCTGAGTTGTTCGGGATCTTAAGCCTTGCTCTGTCTGTTTCGATTCGATCACTATAGCGCCTTATGAGCAGCCCCACTACCCGAAATAATTTCCGTTTACATATTGCTGAGCCGCCTGGCGTGCCAGGCCAGCTCGGCGAAGCCGAGCTCAAGAGAAGGAGGAGAGCACAGCGTGAGCCGTGCGATCCGACTGTTTACCATATTCTGTGAAGTTTTTACGACGCACCCGTGTCCGCGGGTAAGACTACAGGCTACTGGAGACTCCATCTTCGACGTCCTCGGAAAAGACAATAAAAAGTTTGAAAGTGGATGTTTTACACGACATGTAAAGGGCTATTGACTGGTCTTTTTCAGCATTAATTTAGTACACTTTGCGACGGTATGCTGATCCGCTCGCAAAAATCGTCGATCTCACAAAAATTACATCATCTTGATATATGCCATAGACATATCGATGTCCGTTTTATTCTGCTGACCTATCAAAAAAAATTCTATTACTCACTGTAGCTCTGAAGCATGGCACATGAAATCCGAGTGAAAAGTGGAAAGAAATGTAATGAAAATTAATTTTCATCAATTTCAACCACTTGATATGATTACTTGTCCCACGTCGTCAGTGTCCCTTTCAGGAAAACATTGGAAATCGGTACCTTGGAAGCTCTAACACCGCGAAGAACGACGACCACCGCAACGCCTCTTATCAGTATCTATCAGCTGTTATGACTTTTTGTTACCTACCCTTCAGGCCCACGTTCCCAAATTATACTAACTGCTTGTACCAATGCCTCGCTGACTCTGTGACCCACGGTATGGAAACGATAACTTATCTCCCTGACGCCCCTTATCCTGTCTTATCAGCTGCTGACAGTTGTGGTCACCAACCAATAGTGTTCCTTTCTTGAACCCTATGTCGTATCTCAGAACCAACCTCCTACTGTTTCTGTAACCCGCGTGGTGGACAAAGTGACCTTACCTCCTTCGCTTAACATCTTATCGAATTATATTCAGCAGCTAGATTACCTTGTGACATGCATGTCTCAATCGCATTGTGGCAGTAAGCGGTGTTGCGGATTCCCGCATGATGACGCTTTCAACCCCTATCAGTTGCTGTCACTAAGTGTTATCCGTCAGTGGGTTGTTGCCCTCTTCCCCCTATACCACTTCTTCTTCCCTTCTTCGAACCAAGGTCCCACAGACCCTACAAACCTGCCATACAAAGCTTACGGTGGACCCCTCCGCATCTAAGGCCCCTTCGAATCTTATCAGATGTTATCAGCTTATTATCAGATGTTATCAGCTCCTGTTAGCCACCACCCGACCGTTTATATCACTTCTTGAAATCATGGTCCTACAGCTGCTGCAACTTGCTGTGATTTCGATCACCCTCCCCTTCCTAGGGCCCTTATCGAATCTTATCAGGTGTTATCACCTCCTGTCACCCACCAAAAGTGTTCCCGTCCTGCCTTGTATATCACTCCTTAAAAGCGAGGTCCCGCAGCTGCTGCAACTTGCGCTACGAACTCAGTCACCCTTCCGTTCTAAGGCTCCTTATCAAATCTTGTCAGGTGTTATCTTTTCCTTTCATCCACCAAAAGTGTTCCCGTATTGCCATGTATATCACTTTTTTGAACTGTCACACTATCTTTTCTGCGACGCTCGCTATGAATTTCGTGACAGACAGACAGACGCACACACAGAACAGACAAACCACCAAACTACTTACAGACATTTTAGTGGACTATATAATCAGTAGGCATGTGGTGATGGGAGGGCGCCGCGGCCGGGCGCGGCGGTGCTGATTAATATATTCTGGTTCACACAAACTCCCAAAACTTAGCGATGCAACTCCTTCGTGCTATAAGTTGCTGACTACCTTTCCCCTCTCCGGAGGAGGGAAAAACCGAGCCACGCGCGTATGCGGCGCGGTTTCTTTACAGCGGCGGCAAGAGAGCTGAATATTCAATTGGACCCTAGTCTCCGGCGCTGTTGCTCCTCCAGTCCTTTTATGTGGCGAGAAGAGGAGGGAAGAGAGAGAGAGGTAGGGAATTGAACAGATAGTGGGTGTATATGTGGGGTAGTGGCAGGAGGTCACAGAAAAGTCGACTATCACGAATTACTTCAGTGAATGACAGAACTGGCGGCATGGTTCCCTTCGATTGTGAAAACGACGCAAGCAGCTTTTACAGGAAAGTTCAAGCTGAGGTTTGGCAAATTTTCAACAGGTGGTTGTAACCTTATAACGCTACAACCTCACGTCCTATTCGAAGGGAATCATCCTCATCTGCCAATTTCGCTG
Organism: Cooperia oncophora; assembly: GCA_036418165.1. Taxonomy (NCBI): domain Eukaryota; kingdom Metazoa; phylum Nematoda; class Chromadorea; order Rhabditida; family Trichostrongylidae; genus Cooperia; species Cooperia oncophora. Next base: position 22,062 of record MU913271.1, on the reverse strand, counting down.
TTGACTGAAATGATACGCTCTAACTCTCGACTTTTCTGTATTCTCTGCTCACTATTACCGCTAACTCACCAATGAGCGTTCACTGTTTGTTCAATCCTCGGCGCTAACGTGGGAGGGGCAACGCGGCTCGCGACGAGCGATGACTCATCTGCCTTTCTGCTCCCTACTCGGGAAAATAGGAGAACTTTCGTGTTTAGGACATGAATATAACTTCGCCCCAGCTATGTTCAAAAGTTAAAATTGTTAACACTGAAAAGTGCAAAGAAATAGTTTTAGGCTGCAAGGATCTGGCTAAACACTACAAAATTTTTTTGCATGTTTTCATTGACTGCGATTGCTGACTAAGAAAAAGCAAATTTTTAGTTTCTGTGGAATTATTCAGCAAGTTTCCGGTGAATCTTGTTTGTTTTATCCTGATTTGGCTGCTAGATTCACGTTTCAAGTATGCCGATGAGTGAAGAGCAATGAGTCATTACTCGCCGCCGAGGCCGCGTGGCCCTCCCAACTTACGATTTAGCACCCATTATCCTCTTTCTGGCCTACCTCTTTCCACATAGAATGGGGCATAAAAAGGGGGCTTCTTGATTGAAGCACAAGTGCATAGGTCGCAAAGCATCACCCCCTTCGCTCGCCCGTCGCCGCGGTGCCGTGAAGGAACTGCGCCGCATACGCGCACTGGTGAGCTTGTACAGTCCTCATCATTACGAACTGTTGGGCGCGGTACAGCCGCCCTGCACTGTTAGGCGACAGCGGCTACGGCTCGGTGACGCTGAATCAGCTGATTTCCCTGATGGGAATTTGAAATTCTAAAGTTGGGAAGCGTGAGTTTATTCTAAGAACAATTATGAATTGTACTGGCTGATTTCCTTTATTTTTATGTCGATTATATGCTCTTTTCCTTGTACTTTGCCTTACTTCAGGCATTTGTTCAAATGGTTTGCCTTTTTCAGATTCATTCAGAGTCAGTACAATTAAAAATTGCTCAGAATAGCTCAACTTCCTTTTTCGAAACTCGAACAATCAAAAAAGTGGGAATTCGCAGCCGAATTCCATGGAAATCAGCTGATTCGCCGTCATTGAGCCGCAGCCGCTGTTGCAGCACATTGCAGCGCGGCTGTGCCGCCCCGACAGTCCGCAATGATGATGGCTATACAAGGAGCCTCCCCCTCTCGAACTCCCTCTCCCTCCCCCTCCCGTACTACGGCCGAATACTGCTTCCATCATCTTTCATTTAGAATCCCCAATGATGCCGTGCCACATCTGTCGCCATGAAACCAGCACGTCATCACCGTGCTAGCTGTCCCGACTTGTGGAAGTGGAGGAAAAAAACTTTACATTGCTGACAGTCCATATATAATCTTTATCTAAGATCTTATCTTAGATAAAGATTATATATGGACGATATGATGATATCTTATCTTAGATTATGTTAATCTTCTCTAATAAATATACAAACTAGGAGAAGAGGAAAAGTTAGACATCGCCTTATGAGAAACTGTGTGCAACGCTATATACATAGATGGTCCTGTCGAATGTTAATCAACTCTTGGGGTATGTCCTACGCTGGTACGCTGACGATGCGCAAGTTTGCATTCCCACTTATGAGAGGCTCTTGGTGAAGATGACAATTTCCAGCGGAAGAGTTCTGTGAAGCCGATTCTGAGAGATCCGTATGCTATGTGAATGATACAATGTAATACAAACTGATCGGAAAAATTTATGTTTCGGACTGTTCCACTTGCTCCCGACATGATTACCAAAAAAATGGCACAGTGTAAGTACCGGGAGAGATTTGAGGAGCTGAATGAAAGAATTCCTCATGTTTCCTATAGTTTTGCGCAATACAGCTTTGGCTTCTTTCTATCCATGCAGCATTTCTTGAAGGGCGCAAGTTTGAATAACTTGCTCAAGAAACACCAAAGCGTGACAAGTGTGATAACACCAGAAGCTTTGCACATTGCAGAGTAGGGAATCATGAAAAACTTTTTTCTAGAACAAGCATTCCTTTTTTAATTATTGATCTGCTAAGATACAAATGCCCCTCCATCGTTGGGCACATGCGGTCATCACGTGCGCTCACTGCTGGATCACCAGAAAGCATTCCGACTCTGCTCGAAGGATGAATCTTCCGTTTCTAAGGCTTTATGATTTTGAGGCAGACAGCGTACCTACGCACATGGTCGTGCATGAAGGACTCGAAGGCACTCCAACCAATTGCACTCTTCTTGTCTCAGAGAAATTATACTGCTAATTTGAAACGATATATGTATTATAGTTTGCTGTCTTGTTTTGCCTATTCTATTCCTACTACCACACTTTGATTTTTCCTTCCTTCCAAAGGATAGATATGTAGGAGAGAAACCTGCCGTGATTATCTTGGATAGCGAGTCATTCTTCAACGTCATCCATGGCACAATCGAGGGGACTACTGTTGCGTTTCGATTGAAGTACGCAAGTAGTAAGCCTACGTTAAGGATTGAACTTCGCATTGAACTGGGCGGAGTCAAATGCTTCTTCGCTCAGCATCGGGAAAACACCAAACTCCTGAAAAGTAAACTGTACGTGATCCATTGGAAGGTGTATATTTATGCCATCCTGCGATGTGTGCGCGCAAGGGTAAAACTGAAGTGCTTGACCTAAGGTATTAAGAGCCCACCAAAACGAAGACTTCGAAGGGTCAGGATTGGGAAATCGCCAGTCCGAACGAACATCATCGTGAGAGATGCGTCCATACCGTAAGCCCCCATGAAACGGAAGATTGTAAAATGAACGCTATTCTTGGTAGTAGTGGATGCTGTTGTGTTGCATGTTGACAGGTGCGCTTTGTGTCGGTCATGATTAGCACTCCAAACTTTCGCGCGTTTTCCCTTAGAAAGTTGTTAAATTCATTCGGAAACCAGCTTCTTTCCCTGTAAAGGCGAGAAGCGGGGTTTTTGGACCCATTTTACGTAGCAACGATTCCTTTCGCTTACTCACTGAACATGACCCGTACCGAGGAAACTGCGCGTTTGGCTTCAAAATGTAAGTCTGCACAGTTCTGATCTTGACTAGTAATTGCTGGTTTAGGCATTAGCCGACAATTAACGAACAATTTACCGGAACTCTTACTATTTTGGGTGAAACTAAAACACCAAAACTCAAAATGAGATGGACAGAAGCATAGACCAGGAACTTCTGTTATTTTATGTTTATCTGTAGATATCAGACTACTTATCTATTTTTCTAATGGTTTCATGGTCCCCACCAGTCAGATGGCCCAGCCGGACGCTACGTCACGGCCTGGTTTCGCCTGGCAGTCTTCCTATAGGAAGGTAGATTTGCGCAAAAAGTGCTGAACGGGTCGCAGCACATTTTTGAAATGAAACTGTAGACAGAATAGGTCGAAGGACCGTGTGCCACTCTCAGCAGTAAGCTAATGGCATATTGCTACCTCCCGGCTTAATACTTTACTTTTCTACCTTAGGAAGGGTGCTCACGATTCCGATTACGTACCGCTATACTCCTCTCTATATATAAAGCAAAGTTGTGTGTGGCGTGTGTGTGGTTGTTTGTATGCTTGGCGTGTTCGCTCCTGGACAATTAGGGACGCTGAGAGAATCATTTTTGGGTGCGAACGGTCAAGCTTGGGGATGGGTGCATGGACAACATTTATCAGAAACCTACAAGGTAACTAGGCTTCCGCCACAACTGGCGTGGCGGGGCACCGGGGAAGTGAACGGTGCCATGGATAAAAATTTTTAAAACGTATCCTGAGGAACCCGAAGGATGGTAATGTGCTTGAAGGGCGACAGCGGAAAGCCAGATGAAGTAACGGAGAGACACCTCAGCAAAAGTAAGGGGCAAAAGCTATATTTTTGTCTCAAGACAAATGAGAATAGTAGTGAACATGAGGTCGAAATCGAAAATTTGTAACTTATTTGTATTTATTTATTTGCTTATTTACTTATTTACCTATTGTTTATTCTACAACAATCCAAATACACCCATACTACCACTTCAGCTTTCCACTGAGCATCCAGTTCCCACATGTCACTCCTTGACTTTACGAAAATTTCACAACCGTCCACTAGGGGGGGGGGGGTATATACCAAACGTGAAACGGTAATGTTCTGAATTGCAGAAAAAAATTTTTTTTTCTGTGGCTAAGGTTGGAAGACTGCCGAAGGCGGGCGATCCGACTGGGCCTCAGTAGGAATGCCAGAGACCACTTCACACGACAGCAGTGCAAAGGAGATTCCACTGTGACATGGGGAGCTTTTATCTTATCAAAGGCAGGACTCCATCACTCTGAACCGTTGATTCCCTTTTTCATGACTGTGACCTCCACATCACCGTTGTGAAACAGAACTAATAGACCCTCGTTGTTTTCTATTACTTATTTTCCCGGCTCAAGAGTAATATGTACCCCAACCAATGGTTAAATTCGATCCTGTTCGCATCATGATGGCTCAAGGGAAGAAGTTCACACACTGAGCCTCTAATACCTAATACGCGCAGTAGAGGTAGGAAGTGTACGAAATGTAGCAAAGATAGCCTCTTATCTATTTTTGTCACTTGATACGATTACCTGTCACTTGTCACAACGTCCCTATCGCTAAATCTCCATGATTTCGTTGTGCAGAAGCTATAGCACCCGAAGAACGAGACGACGGCAACGTCCCTTATTAGCCTTTATAGGTTTTTATCACTGGCTGTCACCCACATAAATGTTCCTCTGTCACCCTCTACTTTACATGTTGCTTCTTGACATGTTGGAAGCAGCGCCTCGCTGATGCTGTGACCCGGGGTGTGAGTACGGTGACTTTCCCCTTCTAATGCTCCCTATTAAATCTTACCAGCTGTCAGAGTTCATCTCACCCAACGATATTCCTGTCACACACTCTATATCATATCTCTCTACTCACGTCCCATTTTGCTGTGAGACGCGCTACGGGCTTGATTATCCTCCCTTTCTGACGCATCTCACCAGATCTTATTAGCTGTTAGCAGTTAACCAACCAACGATGTTCTTGCCCCATATCCTATGTCGTAACTTTGTACTAAGGTCTCACTAATGCTGTGATACTCGCTATGGAGTTGATGACGCTCCCTTTCTGGCGCCGATTATCAGGTCTTATCAGCTGATATGACATCCTGTCACCCTCCAGTGTTTCTGACCCATACCCTACCACGTCTTGGAGCCAATGTCCCACTGCCACTGGGACTTTATGAATTTTGTGAGACATACAGACACACTTAGCGGGTTATATACAACCAGTCGGATCGCCCGGCTAACGCCGAGCTCTCCTCCTTCTTGGAAGCCCGGCTTCGCCGGGCTCATGCAACTCCTTTAGAGCCTTACTTCTTAGCTCGTGAAAGAAAGGAGCAAAGTAAGGCAGCGTTCATAGTTCGCGACAGCAGCGGCCGCCGCGATCGCCAGTAGGAGGACCAGCTCGCCCCAACACAACTAGATGGACGGATTGAAAAACTTGTTGGAAAGGTATTTTCATGTGGTTTTTTCTTTCTTCCGCCCACTAGTACTCTCAGTGAGGGGGTTATTTGATTAATAAGTGGGGTGCAGTTAAATAATAGGCTTCTAGATCGAGATATCAGCCCGGTTTAAAATTTCACATAGTTTCATATTTTCTACTCTTTCTCTCTTTTCTGCTCTCTCATTCCTTCTCTTGGTTGATGTTTCGCAATCCTTTGGTCTGAGTGATGTGAGTACTCGCTTGCTTTGCTGGTCTTGCTTTTTATGGTTTCGCAACCCTTCGGTGCTCAGTGACATTTTGGTGCATTCTTGCTTTATTGTGTGGATCGAAATGTTTTCTTTCTTCTACTGCTAAAACTCGTTATTACTGTTGTATATCGTCTTAATTTTTTTGTGCCAATTGAAATGTTCTTTCCAGGATCTCCTTCCGTTGCGTTCCAATCTCAGTCGCATATAACGGCGCAGGTAATTTCCTTATCCTTGACTTTCCCTTGGTTTCATCTCGCTTACCTTTTTAGAAATTGTTCCTCGATTGGAAATAATCCGTGTTTTGTTCGACAGATTCGTGGGTAAGTTTCTTTCCCTTGCTCTTTCTTTTGTTTTACCTCATTTACGCGTTTCAGATTCTTACTCTTCGCTCATTTCCTGACTCACTTCGCATTGCGGCTTTCAGGTAGGCTCCTTTTCTTCCTGTTTCCTTACCCTTTCTTACTTCCAGCTGGAATATTTGTTCAGGAGTTCTTACTTCATTTACTTTACCATGATTTTAACGATTGAGATTGGAACGCAACGTAAGGGATCCTGGAAAGACCATTTTGATTGGCACAAAAAAATTAAGACGATATACAACAGTAAAAACGAGTTTTAGCAGTAGAAGAAAGGTGAAATTTCAAACCGGGCTGATATCTCGATCTACAAGCCTATTATTTAACTGCACCCCACTTATTAATCAAATAACCCCCTCACTGAGAGTACTAGTGGGCGGAAGAAAGAAAAAAACCACATGAAAATACCTTTCCAACAAGTTTTTCAATCCGTCCATCTTGGGGCGAGCTGGTCCTCCTACTGGCGATCGCGGCGATCGCCGCTGCTGTCGCGAACTATGAACGCTGCCTTAGGCATTTATGATGCTCTCATGGTGACTAACCGCTGTCTTCTGATCAAATAAATGTAGAAACGCGCCATATGATCGCAGGGCACTTTCATAATGAAAAAAAATCTGGTCATGGATAATCGATTACTCTCCTCCCCATCTTATGACAGCCATGGATGCTTCTCCGCAGTCGCTGCGTGCTCCTGTTCAGGCGAGCGTCGGTCGCGCCAATATGGTACCCCTTCACCTCCAAACTAACCTCAGCTATTCCCCGCTCAGCCACCCTACAGGTCACGCTCAGCTGCTACGCGAATAGCCCGTGCAATGGTTCTGAGTGCACTAAATGGTTGTGTTATGGAGGGTGTTATGACTATCAAAACGCTACCACAATTTGATAATGCAACATTAATCGGTTCAGTTCCGATTGCGGTCGATCCATTTTCTTCTCATCTTATCGCAACCGTAGACGCCTTACCGCCGCAGGCGCTATGTGCTCCTAATCGCGAAATCGCCGTTCTCATCTGGTATCCCCCTCACCACATCATATCCCACTGACCCTATTTAACCGCGCCCACTCCCGCACGTGGTATGCAGCCGCCACGTGAGCAGCTGGTGCAACATAGGGACACTACGCCGCCACTTCTTACCATCGCCTTGCTCGTGCTCACGTCCAGCTCCCAAGCGAGCAGCTCCTGCAATAGCACAGAGTCTATCACAGTGGTTGGAGATAGCGGGAGCGATTCACAATCCAAACAACTTCTTAGTTCGTTGCTGTAACATGGATTAGCTTGCAGTTTTGCTAGCGGTTCTTTCCTTCTCTCTTGCCGCCTGCTCCTATTCAAGCGTACGCTACGCATCCCCTTACTGTACCCAGTTTGCCCGATTCAATCCATATGCCTCCTTCCCCTGCATGGGCTCAGATCCGACTGAGTACGCGCAAGGGAGTGAGGATGGGAGAAGGGTCACTCGATACTCCATCCCACCTTCCTCACCTCACCCCATTCCGTACTCGCCACTCCCCCTCCCCACCTTGCCCCTTGCACGCGCTTACGTCCAAGTGCCACGCGAGCAACCCGCAATGGCTCGGAGCGTAGTGCTTCTCTCATATAGTGGAGAGTGTTATCACAACCAAAACAAACGCTGCGCACCCCTCACTGTACCCCCCCCTCCCCGCGACCCCTTCCCTCTGCCTCCCTCCAATACATGTGCTCAGCTCCGGCTGAGCACATGCAGGAGAAGGAGGCAGGGCGACCTGGCCCCCACCCTGCCCCGCACGAGCACACGTCCAGCTGCCACGCCAGCAGCTCGTGCAATGGCTCGGAGTGTACCGAATGGTTGTCTTATATAGCGGAGGCTGTCATCACAATCAAAACATTGGATACATCCGCACCAATCGGTTACCGGTTTGCCTAGCGGTCGTTTCTATTCCAGCAAACTCGAACCCCTGAAACATTTTGCGGACGGACATACATACATACATACATACATACTTACAAACCTACATACATACAAACATACAAACCGACACACAAAGTTACTGATTTATAGAATGTAAGGATTGTCGCAATCAGCGGTCCACCCGACTCCTTCCCTCCAGTGGCTGATTCCTTCCTACATCGATAATTGACCGATCTGCATTGGTAGAGCAAGGCGGCCGGCGCGAGCTTGTGCCGCGCTACCGCTGCGCTCGCTCTCCCCCCCCCCCCACAAATTGCAATTTTATGATCTATATAATAGGATACCACATTTTTCTATGGTGACTTTTGTTCCACATCGATCTGATGAGATACTCGTGAGCTATTCACGAGAAAACTATAAGAAACCTTTGAATTTCTCTCTGCTCCGCTCATTCGGAAGAAGAATACCTGCAGTCGCGACTAATGTATCAGAAATGAGGTCTCTGATTGAAAGTGATGAGGCACAAGTCTCTCAGTGATCATATTTAATGGAGTATACGGTAGGATTATTCAGTTGTTTCTTGGCCCGAGAGCTTATGCACGCCCTGCCCATTGTGCGCGGATGCTGGCATGGCTTACATGTGATCACACTGCACTGCCGTCTGTGTACCATCCTATCAGACTTGGCCGGCTCCGTAATTTTTTTTGAAGGTTTTTCACAGAATCGTCATTTTCTTTGTGGTCAGACAATCAAATAGATTCTGCTTCAATGTGTATATTAGCGATATGTGTTAGCTGTTTCGTGATTTCAGAGCAACTGCATTGATTGGGGAGCAGTACATGTAGGTTAGACTTGCATATTCGGTATACTACCTACATTCGTGGGAAAAAAAAACTTGAAGTAAGCTCAACTCGCGCGGCTTTTGATAGATTTGCATCGGATCGGCATCGGCACCAGGCCGATCCTCCTTCCGCGTGTGAAGTGGGTCCCTGTGAGCAGTTTTCCATGAGGGGGGCCAGTCGGATCGGCCGGCTTCGCCGGGCCAATGGCCGAAAAAAATATTGTGTTGAGAATTACAGCACTTTACCGTTTCACTTCTTGTATATACCCCCCTAGAAGGCAGTCATCAAAATTTTCTATACTGCACACCACTTAGGCTACCTTGCTTAGATCCCCTGAAAATTGGCTAATCCTATCGCAATCCCAGTCAGAATCCGTCCAACAGAAGCAGTTGTCCTCAGTTTTTGGGTGGTCAGACAGACACACACACACAAACAACTTCTGGTTTATATATAAGAAGATAGGGGCTACGCCATTTTTCGTAAACACTTACGAAATTTGAGTCTAGGTAGAGGGAGCGAAGTTCATCTTGGAGCTCAATGGATCAACTGAAGACGTTTTCCATGAGGGGGGCCAGTCGGATCGGCCGGCTTCGCCGGCCGATCCTCCTTCCGCGTGTGAAGTGGGTCCCTGTGAGCAGATTCCTATGAGGGGGGCCAGTCGGATCGGCCGGCTTCGCCGGCTGATCCTCCTTCCGCGTGTGAAGTGGGTCCCTGTGAGCAGATTCCTATGAGGGGGGCCAGTCGGATCGGCCGGCTTCGCCGGCTGATCCTCCTTCCGCGTGTGAAGTGGGTCCCTGTGAGCAGATTCCTATGAGGGGGGCCAGTCGGATCGGCCGGCTTCGCCGGCTGATCCTCCTTCCGCGTGTGAAGTGGGTCCCTGTGAGCAGATTCCTATGAGGGGGGCCAGTCGGATCGGCCGGCTTCGCCGGGCCAATGGCCGAAAAAAATATTGTGTTGAGAATTACAGCACTTTACCGTTTCACTTCTTGTATATACCCCCCCTAGGAGGCAGTCATCAAAATTTTCTATACCGCACACCACTTAGGCTACCTTGCTGAGAACCCCTGAAAATTGGCTATTCCTATCGCAATCCCAGTCAGAATCCGTCCAACAGAAGCAGTTGTCCTCAGTTTTTGGGTGGTCAGACAGACACACACACAAACAACTTCTGGTTTATATATAAGAAGATAGGGGGCTACGCCATTTTTCGTAAACACTTACGAAATTTGAGTCTAGGTAGAGGGAGCGAAGTTCATCTTGGAGCTCAGTGGATCAACTGAAGACGTTCTCCATGAGGGGGGCCAGTCGGATCGGCCGGCTTCGCCGGGCCAATGGCCGAAAAAAATATTGTGTTGAGAATTACAGCACTTTACCGTTTCACTTCTTGTATATACCCCCCCTAGGAGGCAGTCATCAAAATTTTCTATACTGCACACCACTTAGGCTACCTTGCTTGAGATCCCCTGAAAATTGGCTAATCCTATCGCAATCCCAGTCAGAATCCGTCCAAACGCCAGTTTGCCTCAGTTTTTTGGGTGCGGTCCAGACAGAACACACACACAAACAACTTCTGGTTTATATATAAGAAGATAGGGGCTACGCCATTTTTCGTAAACACTTACGAAATTTGAGTCTAGGTAGAGGGAGCGAAGTTCATCTTGGAGCTCAGTGGATCAACTGAAGACGTTCTCCATGAGGGGGGCCAGTCGGATCGGCCGGCTTCGCCGGGCCAATGGCCGAAAAAAATATTGTGTTGAGAATTACAGCACTTTACCGTTTCACTTCTTGTATATACCCCCCCTAGGAGGCAGTCATCAAAATTTTCTATACTGCACACCACTTAGGCTACCTTGCTTAGATCCCCTGAAAATTGGCTAATCCTATCGCAATCCCAGTCAGAATCCGTCCAACAGAAGCAGTTGTCCTCAGTTTTGGGTGGTCAGACAGACACACACACACACAAACAACTTCTGGTTTATATATAAGAAGATAGGGGGCTACGCCATTTTTCGTAAACACTTACGAAATTTGAGTCTAGGTAGAGGGAGCGAAGTTCATTGTGCGAGCTCAGTGATCAAGGTGGAAGGACGTTTCCTGAGGGGGGCCAGTCGCGATCTGGCCGGGCTTCGCCGGGCCAGATGGCCGAAAAAAGTGAAACAACCAAACGACTATCTCACGAAGCCCACTAGTGTGTTGAGAATTACAGCACTTTACCGTTTCACTTCTTGTATATACCCCCCCTAGGAGGCAGTCATCAAAATTTTCTATACTGCACACCACTTAGGCTACCTTGCTTAGATCCCCTGAAAATTGGCTAATCCTATCGCAATCCCAGTCAGAATCCGTCCAACAGAAGCAGTTTGTCCTCAGTTTTTGGGTGGTCAGACAGACACACACACACACAAAACAACTTCTGGTTTATATATAAGAAGATAGGGGCTACGCCATTTTTCGTAAACACTTACGAAATTTGAGTCTAGGTAGAGGGAGCGAAGTTCATCTTGGAGCTCAGTGGATTAATTGAAGACGTTTTCCATGAGGGGGGCCAGTCGGATCGGCCGGCTTCGCCGGCTGATCCTCCTTCGCGCGTGTGAAGTGGGTCCCTGTGAGCAGATTCCTATGAGGGGGGCCAGTCGGATCGGCCGGCTTCGCCGGCCTGATCCTCCTTCCGCGTGTGAAGTGGGTCCCTGTGAGCAGATTCCTATGAGGGGGGCCAGTCGGATCGGCCGGCTTCGCCGGCCGATCCTCCTTCCGCGTGTGAAGTGGGTCCCTGTGAGCAGATTTCCATGAGGGGGGCCAGTCGGATCGGCCGGCTTCGCCGGCCGATCCTCCTTCCGCGTGTGAAGTGGGTCCCTGTGAGCAGATTCCTATGAGGGGGCCAGTCGGATCGGCCGGCTTCGCCGGGCCAATGGCCGAAAAAAATATTGTGTTGAGAATTACAGCACTTTACCGTTTCACTTCTTGTATATACCCCCCCTAGGAGGCAGTCATCAAAATTTTCTATACTGCACACCACTTAGGGCTACCTTGCTTAGATCCCCTGAAAATTGGCTAATCCTATCGCAATCCCAGTCAGAATCCGTCCAACAGAAGCAGTTGTCCTCAGTTTTTGGGTGGTCAGACAGACACACACACACACAAACAACTTCTGGTTTATATATAAGAAGATTTACATACCATTTCTGAGAAATCTTCGTTTGATTAAATCAAGTGCACCGTAAAGTGCCATCCCGAAGAATAAAGTGCGTTGATTAGATCTGTTAGCAGGGAGGATTTTGGAAATTATTGCGATGCGGCATGCAGCTGCCACTTTGATATAGGACCGGTTTTCAAAATTTCTGATGCTTTGCAATCCATCGGAAGAAGTCACATCTGTATGAGAGTTCGTTTCCTTCTTCCATTCTTTTCCATACCATTGCTCATTTGTCGGTGTGCTCTGGAGAGAATTCACGGAATTTTGACTTTTGCTCTGCCCAGCTCCTTGCACGCTCCGCGCGCTCTGACATTCAGTAGGGCTCCCCATCATTCCCCTGCTCACTGCTCGATTTACCTCACTTTTGCCTTGTCTTTCCGCTATTGTGGGACTTAAATCCGAAGTTCTGACCTTGGCTCAGCCCACATCAGCGTCTGCCCTACACACAACGTGTGTGTCTCACACTTCTCAACTGATGGCCTATTGCCTACTCTATCACACTCTTTTCGGGTCTGGACTGTCTCGAACCATACAAAAGATTTGTTCGCGTACGGTTCCTCCACGTAGGCGAAGGCCCACCTCATCGTGGCTCATCCTTATCTTGTGTTATCGTATTTCTCGACCGCTGACCTATCGCCTACTTCAACCACTTTTTTCCGACGTCCGGAGTGCTCCCAGACGATTTTTCCAGATTTTTTTGTCTGGCTTCGTCCATTTCGGCGCATGCCCCACCCACGACACATGTGCCCCACATCTCTCAGTGGCTGACCGCTTGCCTACCTTAACTCATCTATCCCGATTTCTGGTGCTCTAGAATTCCCATTTTCTGGTGCTCTAGAACCAAAATACAATTTTTCAAAAAGAGTATCACATGTTTGAAGGCAAGCTCTGCCCACTGTGTGCGGGCCCAGTACACCAAAAGCATGCCCACCCTTCCTCGATGTTCTTCTTCCCCAGCGACTTTTTTGCGATCTCTAAACTATCCCGAGAACCGACTTATTGAATTTCGTAAGAAGCATCACTCATCTCAGTACGCCTCGCCCTTTCCGGATGTGTCTTCCTTGTTAGTTTGCTGATCCCTTGCTGACCTCATCCCTTTTTCTATTTCTGGACTCTAGAAGCGAAACATGAATTGTGCACGGCGAATTATGGCACATGTTCCGCCCACTGAGCGCGGAGCTCAGCACAGGTCAAGTGTGCTTTGTACAGCTCGTCTACATGCCCTACCCTTCCCAATCTTAATCCGACCTCTCCAGATTGTTCATCAGGTCAAACCGAGTCTCCGAACAGGCACACAAACAGGCTCAGCAAATTATTAGGTTGGTTTCGTGACATCTTTCCAAATCTCGTATCGAATCTTCTCGCAGCTATTTCGAGAGCTGGTCATGGTCTATGGAAGAAGTGTTAAGTAAGCATCCCACAATTCACCGTCGCTTCACCGTCCGTCGCAGTCGCGTTGTCATATCCGAAACAGTAGATGAAGATCATACACTCTTACTTCGCTATATGAATTTCCAACAAGTCTCAGCCTAGCTGGAGCCACACGCGGCATTTGCCTTGAGCTAGAACCTACCGATACTACGTCCATGGTAAGGCGTTGTAATGGCCCGATCGCTTTCGCTAAGTGACTTCTGCTTGGGAGACAACTCTTGTCCTAAACGGTCATCTGCTTGGATTTGGACCTACTGCGTCCCTTGATTGAAAGTAATTGGTACGAGTAATCTCGTTATTCAATCCTTTTACTTGGCTGCTCGAAAGACACTATTGACAGACGTCGTCTTTCCCTTAAAGACACATGGTACGCTCAAACACATTGAGGGTGTATGAGACTATCAGCCCCCCAGCTGTCGATGTGTCGTGGTCCCCCCGCCCAAAACTGCACGGGGTCAGAGTACGGGGCCGTGGGAAAGTCGTAATTCCTTGCTACACCGCCCTCACGTTTATGCTAACACCATCCGCGCGGCGCGGTCGCGTGCAGCTCTCTTGGCTTTTTGCCAAGTCCTGTAATTGCGCTTTGGAATACAAGTACAACGCAATTTCTTTATGCGGATAACATTTTAGGTGCTGCAAAATAAGAACCGAAGATGATGAGGGCTAGAACTCAAGAGCAACTGTGCTGCTTCTGCAATATCCCTCAGAGGCCGCGCATTCCCACAGAACATGACAATAAAAACGGACGGACAATAAAACATGACAATACAAGCAAAACGCAATTTCCTAACATTTGAGGTATTGCTCATGCTTCAAAGTCCGAATAGAAGGTGATGAAGATGACAAAGGCTAGAAATGAAGAACAACGAATGTAGATGTAAATAAAACAAAATTGAAAAAACTAAGGAAACGCAATAAATTAAAATCGCGTGTGCATTTCTGCGATCCGGCTCGAATCCGGCTCTAATGCTATAGAAATACTTCAAACTAACGAGTGGGACGCTTAGGCCGTTTTTATTTTGATGTTTTGTGGGAATGCGCGGCCTGCGAGGGCTGTTGCAGAAGCAGCACAGTTGCTCTTGAGTTCTAGCCCTCGTCATCATCTTCAGTTCTTATTTTGCAGAACCTAAAATGTTATCCGCATGAAGAACTTGTAGAGCGTCGTACTTGTATTCCAGAGGGCTTGGCATTACAGGACTTATTACAGGACTTGGCAAAAAGCCAAGAGAGCTGCACGCGACCGCGCCGCGCAAACGGTGTTAGTAAAAACGTGAGTTTGCAAAAACGGGCGGCGTAGCAAGGACGACTTTCCCACGGTCCCGTACTCTGACCCCGTGCAGTTTTGGGCGGGGGGACCACGACACATCGACAGCTGGGGGCTGATAGTCTCATACACCCTCAATGTCCACCATGTGTCTTTAAAGGCACGGTCCGCGATCAGGTATCGAAGTTGAAAATATGGCGTCAGGAGGTTAGAGTGGTCCGCGACGAACAACCTTGTACCGGTTTCGCGGCAAAAAATTCTATGGGAGGGGCGCTGTAGCGCAATATAGGTTCAGTGGCTCCTCCTTTTTTCCAGTGACTCCGCCTCCAGACTCCGCCCCTAATGACCGACTTCCAGTGAAAAATGAGATTGCAGGACGAAAAAGCATGATAATCGCCACTTGTACGATCGTAGAAATCTTATCGGTGAATCAGCCGTGCATATGAGGGCGTAGTTTTGGAGATAGAGTTGATTGGGCACGTACAAACTGGGATCGAAATGGGGTTCTATCTAGGGCAGGTGGCATGTTTTTTGTGCTTTTTTTGTTCACAGTCGAGTTACTCAACCCCTTGTCGTCTATATGGAACCCCTAATCCACCATTTGAGATGGCGAGTAATCGCGGGTTCTCCTCTAAGAAAGTATTGAGGTTTGGCCAAAAGTTTTTTCGTAGGTTGACCGATACTCAAGGGGAAGGGCATGCGAGTACTGTCTAAAACTTCTTTCAGTAGTGTCTAAAGCTCAAAATACAGAGTGGTTGTCCAAGGACTGCGACTGGACAGGGAGTAGGTGTCCCTGGGTGACCAATCTTTTGAGCGCCAGTAGCTCATGGAAGGGCAGAATCACTCGTGCAATCCCATCAAAAGTAGGAAGGATGGTACTGTGCTTGTGGTGACCCATTCATAGGGTTGAGGCAGGCAGTTTCTTCCTCTCAACGCCGTGGTAACCAGTCATTCGTTCTGTAGTTAGCTGCTCAGGAAGAATGAGAATCCCTATCATTTAGTCACACAGTCAAGCAATATGTGCCTACTCGCCACGGGTCAGGGACACATGTTTTGTAAATGACACTGCTCGAGATCAGCTGGTGAATTCCACCACAGTTTCCGTGTAGCTCTGAGTTTTTCTGACTGTCATGTAGACTGAAAACCTTGCAGCCACCTTCTGGGTGAAAGAAACGATTTTCAGAGGCATCTCAAAATAACCGGGTGCCTTTTTCTGTCAGGTACTCATAAGGTCTCGTTATTTCCTGTACCTGCTTATGTTTATAGGTTTATTGGGCGCTGTTTATCGACGGGGGCGGGGGAGCATTCTGCTTTCCATAGATTTGCCAACCCATCTAGGTACCCTTTTTTCGAGTTGACACGTTTTAGGATGGTGGCTAGACGATCTTTCACAAGCGTTCACAAGTTTTACCAGAGTGAGATTTGTAAACCGGAACCAGGGAAGCAATTATAATACAAAATGCCCCCGTCGATAAACAGCGCCGGTTAATTGCATTGTCTCAGGTACTTATAAGGTCTCGTTATTTCCTGTACCTGGTTATGCCATGTTCTATAGGTTTATTGCATTCCTCCTTACACAAATCGATACATGGTCGACCTTGGGCAGTCGACTATGCCTGTATTGATCGGCTCCGGCGCGGCGGAGGAGCCCCGGAAAGGTCACTCAGTGGCCAATCAAAACACTCCACGCCCAGTGAGTGGAGCGAAGGGCGCTGTATAAGCGCGAGGAGGCCGCGAGGGCGCACTTGGTGAACGGTCTTCAGAGCGAGAGATGAAGCCTCACTACTACTACTACCAGCAAGACAGTGTATAGCTTCTGGCAAGCTATACCGGATTAGACGTGACAACCTAGCCCAGTCGAGCAGTCGTCTCGACTCGAGTAAGCACCGCAGGGTACGGACAGTACCCTGATAAACACCGCCCCCTCCATTGGGCGCATCCACACCACACTCTCACGCATTTGGGCTGTGTCGAAGCCGCAGGACTCAAAGCCCACGTCTACATATATTGTGTTGTATGTATAATAAATATTACCAGTCGGATCGCCCGGCTAACGCCGAGCTTTCCTCCTTCTATATAGCTCGGCCTCGCCAGGCGCGCTCTATAATGGGAAACGGAACTCTTTCACATTGCTTACTCACAGGGCGCTGTATTGGTCGAACCAGAGATAGGGCATCCCTGCATTTCCTGCACTCCTCAGCTAACGCCTATACTTGTATACTTGCGGTCCGCGCCATAACGCCCATACAATACATAGACCTATAGATATAGATACAAAGTGCAGTCGATCAATACAGCGCTTGCTGAAGTATGAATAATTGTGGGTACTATACTCCCTTATTATTCGTTCTCATCAGCAATTGAAAGCTCGAAATAAAAAAATTTACAAAATTTTTCCTGACTTTCCTGTTTCAGGCGTATTACATACCCCCCGCTCGTCGACATCGACATTACATACAGGGGGGGGGCAAAAAAGTCACTTCGACCGAGTCACATATCAGCAAAGTTTTTGCAGCCCAGAGAGAAGATGTGGATACGAGTACCAGGGCGGAAGATACCCAAGATGTTCCTCTATAAGCAGGAGCTGGCGCTCGCCCATCACCTTCATGTACACCAACCCACATGGAATCAAAGGGCGTTGGAGAAACTCTCGCCTACCTGGAATGGAAGGGGGCTGAGTACCTAAAGAAGATGGAATATCCAAGTAGGTCACCTGACCTGAATCCCCTCAATTACCCGGTTCGGGCGGAGTTCAATAGGGTGGTCTACGGTGGCGGAGAAATCGACTATCTCGCTGATCTCAGGCACCACATCGCGCGTGCCAGAATCTCTCGATGGCGCTCGTGAAGGCTGTGGCGGAGTGTCATGATAGTATTTAATATGCTCTTTAATATGGTGGTAAAAATGTCCGATCAGAATTTATAAAGTGTAACTTATAGCGCCTCGAAAGTCAATGAAGGAAAGTGACTTTTTTGCCCCCCCTGTATAGTAGGATAGTGGGATAAGTTAAGTTTTCATTGTTGCCACGAAAGTGATGGCTGAAGGAGAACTTAGCTCACTGAGCCTTCAATACTTAGCAGTGTAGTGGTCATAGATGTCGTGAGAATGTCCCCTTATCCTTTCTTATCAATTGATAAGATTGCCTGTCACCCGTCAACAATGTCGCTATCACTAAAACTCTATAATTTGGTAGTGTGAAGGCTCCAGCACTTTGACTGAACAACAATGGCAACGTTCCTTATCAGCCCCCTATCAGCTGTTATCACTTCCCGTCACCCGCCGTCGCCGTCCCCACCTCTTTATATCATTTGCTGAAATCAACGCCTAGCTGATGCTGTGTCCCGCGTTATGAGTATGGTGACCTTCCCATTCTAACTCCCCTTATCAAATCTTATCAGCTGCTAGCAGTTCTTGTCACCCACCAATAATATTCCTGTGCCATAGCCTATATCATACCTTGGAACAAACGTCCCAGTGTTGCTGTGACCCGCGCTATGGACTCGGTACCCCTCCCCTTCTGACGCCTCTTATCAGATCTTATCAGCTGATATCATTCCCTGTCACCCACCAATGATGTTCCTGTCCTACAGCCTATATCATACCTTGAAACTGTCGTCCCACTGTTGCTGTGTCCCGCACTATGAGCTCGGTGACCCTCAACTTCTGACGCCTCTTATCAGATCTTATCAGCTGGTATCACTCCCTGTCACTCACCGATAATGTTCCCGTCACAGCCCCTATATCACTACTTGAAATCAACTTCCCACAGCTACTGGGACACACAGACAGACATACTTAGCGGATTATATATGGTAGGATATCGAACCTTGTAATCGCGACGACTAACGGCTCAAAGCCGTAACATATCTTGCATTTATCGTCTTGTCTTTGAGGTTATCGAAACTGTATAATGTCAGCCACTAGCCACCGCTCCGCAGTGCGCACAACGTCCTCTGCTAGGGTCGGGGTAGACGCTACGAAGCGGCAAGGACCTGACATTTCGACACGACAAAAAAGTTCCTAGAAGCGAGGCAACCATTATTTGCTCGGTGGTTGGCAACAATTTGCTGATGAGGATTGTATATACATTTTTCTGATTAAAATGCTTACTCACTGGAACGAACTTGATCGAAAAGAAGTTTGAAAATTTCACAAACTTTTGAAACAACCTAATATATGTGGGTGATACTCCAGATCCGTCAAGCAAGACATCCGCCTCTTGCCATCAGAGAGTGAAAACGTATGAGGTGGTTGATTTTAAGATCTTGAACTAATGCTCGACGACGGCTCACGGGGCGGTCGCAGAGAAATGTGCAGAATATCTGTGACAACAGTTATTGCTTAGCACGTGGGGGAAGCATTTCACTCGTAAACAATAATTCT
>MU913270.1:10059-30857 GCA_036418165.1 Cooperia oncophora | reverse complement strand
TGCGACACCTAAGAAAACTGGGAAAACTGGCGGTGTACATAACCAAAGCAACATTACTACCTTACAACTTTCTCTCGTAAACTGCGACACCTAGGAAAACTGGGAAAACTGGCGGTGTACATAACCAAAGCAACATTACTACCTTACAACTTTCTCTCGTGAACTTTGTAAAATGCTGACCTAGCAGAGTAAATTTCTTTTCTGCACAAAAGCTTTGACTCTTAAGACTGATCGCGGAAAGTACCTTCAATAGGGCATGCTAGCTGGCAGGATATGTAGCTTATGTATTGCTCCCTATTCCCAATGACTGACCACAAATTTGTAGCTTTATTGTGCGTGATTAGGAGCTGCATACCACTGTGCCACTAGATTTTGCACGCTGATAGCAGAAACAGGCGATATTCAACTGTCATTACTCCGAACACTCGAAAACGTTGTTTGGGGAATCCTTTGCCCACAATTCAATGTCCTGATCACGAGCACGACATTGGTTTTTGACGTTGACGCCATTTTTCGTCATCACTTTCTCACCGACATCGGTGAAAATTGCATACTGGGATTATTCGATATCCCCCTCCCTAAAACCGGGTTTTCAGCCAAACCTTCCTGCTTAGAAAAAAAGGCCTGTTTTCGAAGGATCGGGTAATTGTTGAGAGTTAGTGCCGAAATTCAAAACTAATCAACATCTGAAGGTAGCCGTGATCAGCTTAATCAATGCAGATAAGAACCTGTCCGCGTGTACGCCAACTTCCCTTTTCCATAGGATTTTCGACGAGAATGACTTTGCGTGAAGACTTTGAGAACTAAGCGTCTGTGGAGTCTTGCGCGCCTCACTCACAAGATGGATCGTGTTTGTATTTTTTCATGCTTTTTGCTCAGTTTCTGCATCAAGTTTTACATTGCAGTGCGCAGCAAAGGACGGTAGGGCATGCCGCGCTGACTGTGAGTGAAACTCTTCCGGCAGCGTCTTACCAACGATATCGAAAGGCTGTTGATAACAAAGCCTGCAGCTTGATCCAAAACGAGGCGATTAGTTATGGCTGGTATCACAATGCCTCCTCCTTCAGCGCTCCACATCGTCTTTCGGGTGATACTCTATTTTTATGCTTCAGTTTGCTATGAAGTAACGGTTAAAGAGGATTTACTGTGTAGGTTTCGCTCACAAATTGAACATTTGCACACAGAGCCTGCTGATGATTCTAACCCTAGTAAGCTCTCAGGTGAGGTCTGCTCTCCTACTCACTCGTGCTCGTGTTCTACCTTTACCACTCAGCCATAGGTTTAGCCCTCTTCATGCTTGTTCACACGTTGCCTGAGCCTTTTGAGCGTACGGCGGAGTTCTGAGTGTTCGCTGGTATAGCGGCAGCAAATCATCAGTTGCTGATTGTCTACGTTCTTTGGTGGATCTTCTGTTATTATGACTCGTACTGCGCACACATGGGGTGGGGATGGAGAAAATGAGGGGGGAAGGGGGGACGTACCAATGAGATAAATAACGCTGTGGGCGTCCCCTCCATTCGCTTTCGCTGTGAGAGTGGTGCATCTGCTCCCACTGCGGACCTGGTTCTTTGCTCAACGAACTACAGCTGCGGATAAAAAAAAACTTGGAGCAAGCCTCAAAATCGCGTTCTTAATAGTTCTGAAGCTCTTATTCAACAGCAAAACAGTGGAAAGGTAAGCAGATATCGAGAATTGAACAGAAAAAACTATTCTCTCTGAATTCGGATTTGCTTTCCAATGGATTTGATAAGAACTCTCAGACCCGTGGAATCGACTCTACAGGAGCTTTAGAGGTATACATGAGTATTGGACTCCAAATTCCCTATGAAGCATGGAACTGCTCACTTGTGCTGGTGGTCTGCTTGCCTTTGATTCATGCTTCAAGTCATCTCAAAGATGCCAGCTGGCGTTGAGGTGAAGGCTTTTTTGTCATCCTGATACACTGAGATTCTCCGCTGTTGTGTGGATTCGAATATTCATATAATATTTATTACACAACAGGAATACCGCGGTATCGGAGAAATGGCCCTTGTGGCCGCAGGACTTCGGTCGACTGGAAGCGTGGCATCAGGCCCGAGGCCTGGCAGGGTGACGGGTACGGTCCAGAATGACTCCTGTGAAGGCTCCTCCTCCAGATCTGCTCGTCGGGCATTCCTGAACGGTTCACGTCATCATCGATCCTTGGCATGATTCATCCGAATCGCGCTGATCCCTGTCGGAGCCGTTAAGGCTCTCACAATACTGACCTTGGGTGCCAGAAACTAGATCTCATGTACTTATATATTTGCTTAGAGTCTCTTTACTGATTTGAACAGTTCTCAAAGGCATACTTCATCTATATCAACGACCGCGTTGCCGCTTGGATATATGAGTGCACACGTGCATGCGTATCTACGGTAGCGATTGCTGACACGCTGCCTAGGAGAAACTCGTCCGAAACTGGCTTTCGAGTCATTAAAAATGAAGGCTTTTCTTCGCAGCTTTTTGAGCGTTTCACTTCGTTTTTCCGCCATTTTGCCTTTATATATACTAGCAAAAGGCGGCCCGCGACACCGTCCCAAAGAGAGCTGATGGCGATCGTTAGTCTGGAATATCATAAACAGGGGTATCTCAAATGTTCCATGAACAGATGACGAGGGCAGCAGAGTTGCAAGAGTCACACTCGTCATGTGTTGTTTGTAGTTTGGAAGTGATGAGCAGAAAAAAAAATTAACCTCCTCTTTCTTCTCTTGAATGGGGAGCGGCCGCTTATCGGAATCCTGAGCGGCGATATAGTGACCATTAGGGGCAGGAGAGCGGCGTGCACTTGCGAAAATGGCAGGAAAGGGAACTTGTGATAGGGAAACAATGGTTTCACTTTATACCACCAGACACCACAGGCGGGATGCGACGTTAAACAGCAGTTATCATACAATAACAGCTTCACCGCTAGTTTTTGAGTCTTCTTTGCGATAATCTGTCCTTTTTCGAGGTCCATTAATGAAGTTCCACTTGCCATAGCCTAGAAGAGGCAAGAAGTCATAATGATGAGAAGTTTCACCGAACAAAAATGAGATGCAGCCGGAAAATATGCGGTGGAACTATATTTTTGCTGCGTTGTCAGAACGACCATTTTTGAAAAAATTGACGAAAAAAAATTGTTTTTCAAGCTAGAGTTTGGTGTTGGCATGCGAATTGGTATTGGTAATTACCACATTTTCTGTATGGGGGCATTTTTGAAAACGTCGTGTAAGACGGGATTTTGTGAGATTCATGGGTGGAACTATGATTATGCTTCGCAATGTAGGATAGGATTGTTACCGTTGTCTCAATGTAACGCTGAAATCTATCCTTTTGTCCATTCCTTCGGAGTTAGTACCAAAAATCTCCATAACCCTCACACGAAAATTTAGCAACCTGTTAGAGCAGTTGGCACGATGATTTGGTGCTCGGCCTAAAATGCTAGTAGGGCGCTATATAGTGGGGAAATGGCGAAAGAACGGAGTGAAACGGTCAAAATCCTGCGAAGAAAGAGCCTCCGTTCTCACTGTGTTAGTAATCAATTTTGGACGAGTTTCCCGTAGGCATCTTGCCAATAACCGCTACCGAAGATACGGCTGCATATGTGTACTCATATATCCATGCAGCATCACGGCCGCTTCATACCAATCCCTTCGCTTCATAATTTGCTTAGCAAATGAATCAATACGAGCGTCAGGAACGGTCGTCCATTTGTGGGCGTGGCGGGCGTTTGGGTCGTAATGTTGTGGCTTGATAGGGCCCTTATAAGGGCACCTCCCTTGGAAGGCACTATGCAGCGTCTGCTCAGGGTCGTGGAGCTCCGGCCTCCCAGGCGTATTAGTCCTACTCGTCTTGAAGGATTTATGGTGACAACTGCCTTCAAAGCATCCTACTGCTTGATGCATTCTCCACCACTGTAAGGTTCTTTCAAGAATGCACTCCCGCATTCGGCAGTTTAACGCTTCGAATGGTCCTCTCTCAGGTTGTTGATGGAAGATAGTCATAGTCATAAAGCCAGTTGCTGCTGTTCATGGCAACTGAGTAAACAACCGTCATGCATCTGAACTCCAGTTGCTTTAGCGGCCGTACATGATGTCGATAGCGGTAAGAGCATAGGAGTGAGTTGTGTACGAACTACTGAGAGCCTGATACCTGTCATATCAATCGCATTGTGGCAGTAAGCGGTGTTGCGGATTCCCGCATGATGACGCTTTCAACCCTTATCAGTTGCTGTCACTTAGTGTCACCCTTCAGTGGGTTTCCACCCCTCCCCCACTTCTTCGAACCAAGGTCCCACAGACCCTGCAACCTGCCCTACAAATTTGGTCACCCTCCCCTTCTAAGGCCCCTTATCGAATCTTATCAGGTGTTATCACCTCCTGTCACCCACCAAAAGTGTTCCCGTCCTGCCATGTATATCACTTCTTGAAATCACGGTCCCGCAGCTGCTGCAACTTGCGCTACGATTTCGGTCACCCTCCCCTTCTAAGGCCCCTTATCGAATCTTATCAAGTGTTATCACCTCCTGTCACACCAAAAGTGTTCCCGTCCTGCCATGTATATCACTCCTTGAAATCACGGTCCCGCAGCTGCTGCAACTTGCGCTACGAATTCGGTCACCCTCCCCTTCTAAGGCCCCTTATCGAATCTTATCAGGTGTTATCACCTCCTGTCACCCACCAAAAGTGTTCCCGTCCTGCCATGTATATCACTTCTTGGAACTGTCATCCTATCTTTTCTGCGACGCTCGCTATGAATTTCGTGACAGACACACAGACAGACCGGGTGCCGTACGATTCTTTACCGACGAGATGGCGTGTCGGACTTCGGAAGGGAGAACTGCAGGAACGACATATCCATCCTGCTCCAAGCGGTATGGTTGCAGGTGGACGTGGCTGTCAAAGAGATCCGAGTAGAAGTCGTGGATGACCTTCTCCATTGCCCTCATGCGGTGATTGTTCCATCCGGACGTCGGAGGGCGGTCATCTTGGTCTTACAGTTGGCGAAGTCGCGGCGGGCGTTGCGTATGCTCTTCCCAGCCTCTGCGGCTTCCACCAGTACTGCTGCTCTTCTCTCCTTGAGGTCTTCCTTTATCGCTTCTCTGCATAGCTTCGCAAGCTCAGACGTCAGCTGGTAATTGCCTGCGGCTCGTGCGGCTCCACGTTGGCGAATCAGCTCGAGAGTTTCCAGAGATAGACGCTTCTTGGTAATCTTGGAACTCTCTGACTTCTTGGCGCAGTCGTGAAGATGTGCGACAAGCCGTTCGTATTCCTCGTCGATGTTGTCGATGACAGAATCCTCCCAGAGCCCAGCGAGAGAAGTGAAGTGATCCCAGTTGATGGTGGTCTTGGGGCTTCGCTTCTTGAACTTTGCGGCTCTCTCTCCTCGCATCGAAAAGCGGAATCTTGCGCGAAGGAGACGGTGGTCGGATCCCGTGTAGAACTTAGGAACAACAGCGACATCGGTCAGGCAAAACCTTCGATTGAAGATGATGTGGTCGATCTCGTTATGGAATTGTCCACCAGGAGACTCCCATGTCCAGCGTAGAGAGTAGGGCTTCTGGAACTGCGAGTTACCATGGATGGTATGGGTCGACATGATAAACTCAGACAGCCTTTCACCCTGCTCATTCCACTCCGTTCCGTGAGTTCCGATGTGAAGTTCTTCAGCCGTTCTTCTTGGTCCGATCTTAGCGTTGAAATCACCGACGATGACCTTGAAGAAGGTATGATCTTCCTTGTAGAACTTCTCCAATTCCATATAGAACGCTTCGAGCTCATCCTCGTCGTAGCTTGATGTTGGTGCGTAGGCGACGAAGATTGTCAAAGCTGGAGTTGAACCACATCTTCTCAATCGCAAACGTCCGATTCGGGTCGTCAGATTTTCGTACGAATCGATGTTCATGGCCAAGTGCGTGTTGACGAGGACGCCCACACCGCCAACGCCTCTGCTGTCGCATGTTCCGAGGAACAGTTCTTCTCCAGTCTCGTATACGGCGTGTAGCGATGCCTCCTCGTCTCGGTCAGTCCGATGACGTCGTACTTGATCTTCCTGGCTTGCAACATCAGATCTTCGATGTGAGCTTCCGATGCAAGCGTCCGTGCGTTGAAAGTACAGATCGTCATCCTAGTCCTGGGCGACTTAAATCTCCGTTGGCCCTGTGATTCTTGCAGCCTCGCCCGAGCGGTCCCAGCCGACGTCGCCCTGTCGGTGGTTCCCTCAGGTTCAGGGGAATGAGGCCCATAATTATTACTGTTTTCGGCGTGAAGAAATTTGACCACGCGTAGCTCGCCAGGCTCTGACGTGGCACCCTCCGCATTGGTACGGTTTGGAACAGTCCAAACCGTTCACCCCCACGCCACGTTGAGGCTGAGGATTTGTGGGGGGGGGGGGTAATATATAGTGACAAAATAGCGAAAAAACGAAGTGAAACGGTCAAAAACCTGCGAAGAAAAGCCTTCAATCCTAATGACTCGAAGAGCAATTTTGGACGAGTTTCCCCTAGGCAGCGTGCCAGCAACCGCTACGGTAGGCACGCATGCACGTGTGAAGTCATAGATCCCTGTTGCACCGCGGCCGCTTCATATCGATACCTCCGCTTATTATTTTACTTCGCAAAAGTGCAAGCGGTGTGTGGCGTAGTTGACTGTACTCACGATGAATCATGCCTTTTCAGAGCGGAGCGACAGTCAGGTCGTTCCGCCCTGAAAAGGCACAGATCGAGGAGAAGACCGGCAGCGGCCTCATCTATCTTCCTAAGTGCGGTTCAATCAATCCCCAGACCTGCTTGACCTCCGTTCTTTCTCATGTGCGTATCGTATTCACGTAGTTGTCTTACTTCAGAATACTTTTGCCTTCGTAAAGTGCCATGTACGTCGTTATGTGTGTAGTATGTTCGGTTCTTTCGTCTTTTACTTATGTACTCATATGCCAGATAAACTTTAGTACTTATCGGTGTCAAAGCAGGTAATGGTGCAGCTTCCACTGCGGGGCTCGCTTACTAATGAAGCAATAAGAGCGTCAGGTGCGGTCGTCCATTTCTGGGCTGGCGGGCATGGTGGGTGTCCCGGGTTGGTATATTGCAGCTTGATAGAGCCTTACAAGGGTGTCTTCCTTGGGAAAGGGGGTACGTAGTGCCTGCGGGGCGCGGAATTCCGTTCTGCCAGGCATATTAATTCTACTCGCCTAGGGACTTATTGTGCCAGACTTGGATGATTAGCTAACGGTGTCTCTACAGTTGCAAAAAAAAAAACTTGGAAACTCAAATAGTGGCTCGATTTTCCTTGACTCGTGTGTCAAAATATCGTAGATATATGAATTATGCCTTGAAGAACTGTTTGCAAATCAGTAAAGAGACCCTGAGCAAACACAAAAAGTACATGTGATCTAGGTTCCGGCACCCAAGGTCAGCATGGATAGCGAAAAAAGCCTTCTCCTCAACCCCAGCTGGCATTTTTGAGATGATTTTCGAAAATTATCTAGGTGACCAGAACGACTCGTGAGTCCGTAAAAGAGTCGACAAGCAACTACAATCGTCCTACATACAACGCTGCAGACAACAGAATGCGTACACGCAATTTACCCGCTGTCCTGCAGTGTGAAAAGAACAATGCCCACAAGAGCCATTCGTCTGTGGCTTTATCCTGCTATTTCGTGGGACGAAAGTGGTTCAGTCTATGCGATTGCGCACATGGATACTACATGCGAGCATTTCGTGGATCACTTGATCGTGGGAACTGTCTTTGATGTTCCAAGTGAACTAAACGGTCAGCGAACTTGTATCTACAGCCCGTCGTTTTCACATGAGAGCGGTGTTTTATGAAATAGAACTTTTTTCATAGCACAAACGGAATCGTGATGCGCTTTCATCACGTATTTTTGAAGATAGCAAGGAGATATACCTCAGCGCACCCGAAGATGATAAGTTTGTGAACCGATAGACGTTTTAGGAGCGCAGCCATCCATCACATCATCTTTCTTCTGCGCAAACGCTGGTGGCTCTGTACGCGGTGAACGCTCTATGAATCCTTTCCACTCGAAAAAAAGAACTCCCGGATTTTGATTGCCATCACCTATCAGCCACCGAATTCTAACTGACCCTAGGTCTTTCCATGTGGTCTGTTCACTGCATCACAGTGACATAGTGGATGTCTATTTGAACCAGGAGCAGAAGAAACGGAATAAGAAGTAGGAAGTAGAAGAATGTGGTACAACTGTACGCTGAAATCAACTCCAGTAGAAAGTTGTCATGATAAAGGTTTCCTGCCCTGTTGAGTCCATTCCAGCAGTCGGGAATTTTTTCTTGCTTGCTCGTCCAAGACCCAATACCTAACCGGGGAAGGTCAGTTCGGGCGTTTCCACTGGGATGCATATCGCTGTACAGTCGTTTTGCTGCTGACGCTCAAAGACTTATGGCACGATAATTCGGTACTTGGTCTGAAATGCTAACAGGGGCTGTATAGTGCGGAAAAACGAAGTGAACGGTCAAAAAAGTCAAAAACTTGCGAAGAAACCTTCGTTCATAATGGCAATCTCGGACGAGTTTCCCGTAGGCATCTTGCCAATACCGCTAAGACAGGTACGGCTGCTCGTACGTACTCATATACCCATGCAACACATCATATCACTCCCTTCGCTTCATATTTTACTTAGCAAATGAAGCAATACGAGCATCAGGTACGGTCGTCCATTTACGAGCGGGCGGGCGCGATGGGCATCCGGGACGGGCGCGATGGGCATCCGGGAGGGTATGTTGCAGATTTTAAGAACTCAGATAGATTCACTGGCTTAAAAGAACACGCGCGGAAACGCGACTTCATACGCTAACGGTAGCTCGCTGGCCGGGGTGTCTCCACCTCTATATAAAGCGTCCGTTCGCGTTTGAAACTGACTACCGTATCTCCGGGCACGAGTGCGTGGATCTGCAGAGGCGATGTATGCGACGCTAGCATTCCTTTGCCTCTCACTACTCTCAGGTACGTGGGATAAAGACTAGAACATTTTGAAGACGATGTCTCTTTTTCAAGTGGTTTTCCGGTGCTTGATCTTCCGAAATGTTTATTTATCATTTTTTTTCTAGCATTTGCGTTTATCCTTGGTAATTACTAAGGATAGTGTGCTGCAGGAACTTCATCGGGAGAATCCTCTGAAAATGAGACATTCTCGTATCATGATCAGATGGCATGATGAAACATAGTCAGATATACTTCAAATCGTTTATGCTTTGGCACTCGAGGTTAGGGTGGAATGGACGTACATAAACAAACAGCTTACTCGCATACAACCTGCTTGCATTCAGTTAACTTGTAAAATCATCAAGGTTGATACGCTCTTTCCCGAAGTCGTCTCTCATCTTCACCAGCGAATGCAAATGTACGAATGTTTCGAATTGAAAGGTGGATCACAGTAGGCCGCCAATGACCGAATCTGCTTTGCATGTGTAGGATACTGTGAATATGGTAGCACAGTATTTTCACAGGAGCGACACTGTGATTATGGTGAGCCGGGAGACCTTATGCCCTTATGAAGCCGCTTCTAAATGATATACCCACGCTTTTTTTGGTAAATATAGCTGAATGTTTTTGGAAAGACTCATTTCCGCCTTGAAATCCGCAACACCGTCATCTTTATTAGTCCTATTTGTAAGCATTACTTATTTATCGAAACATCGTGCTTATTCTTGCTATAGTGTCCGGTATGAGAAGCAAGTAGGGTTTCCAGTTCTTTGTGAAACACTCACTTGGCCCAGTGAGCTTCGTTTCCATTCGTTTCCGGGAAAGCTTCAAGAAGAACGCCGTCCCTTCTGCTTAACCAGAGGTTCCTGCTTCTATGAGTTGCGAGCGACCAGGTTTTCAACTTCTGTACGGTAACTGTCATAAAAGCGAAAGTTGGTAGCATTCCATGAACAACAACTCTTAGGCAGACAAGCTCTCAGATATTGCTGCAAAACTATCGTGACATGTGCAGGGTGCTCCTGTGAGATGAGACATGCATCCGATTTTCATCCCGTATTCAAATCCATTTTCGATATGCTTGTGGAATAAAGGTAGTCCGTAGTTTCATGTAGTGCAGGGTTCAAGGAAATATCTTCGAGGCTGGTTCAAGGAGGCTGATAGGGCATTTTTTTGATAGGAATCCACTAGCAATGGAAGGACCACTTTCGAGGACCGTTTTCGCGTTAGACCCCAGCGTTTCTGACTCAAAAAATACCAACAGTCCTTCACAACATGCCATTCTTTGAGCGTGCATCACGTTGGACATTTAAGAACCGTAGCTCCATATATCCAGCGTTAACTCCATATATACCATTTTCACTTCAAATTCACCACTTTTCAAAGCAAATTCACCACTTTTCAAACCAAATTCACCACTCTTCTTAGACCAGGCAGTTCACCAACCAAATCACGCCAGACACCACCGCGAACCCTGCCCGACGGTCACGCCTACTTGTCAGCGCGGACATAGATTTTCAACACATGACTGACTCCGCCCATTCTTTAAAGTTTGTTGCGAACTTCAAATCTTCATAACTTTTCAATTTTTAATTTCACATCCACTCTTCGCACAACGAAGGTACTCGTAGACGCGCATTCATGCACCGGCAATTTAGGCTCCCCCTTTGGCCACCTCACCTGCTGTTCGCGGGATATGATATGTTTTGAAATTTTTGCATTTTTCGAAGTGCCCATGAAGCCCCGCCCACTATGAGAGGCTCCGCCCACTTCGTAGAAGCCCCGCCCACTTTTCAAAAATGGTGCAAATCGGCAGTATAGAGCCATGGCTTGCATGGCAAGGGTATTGCTGGTCATTAGGAACAAACTTTGCCTGATTTATTTGTTCCGAGTGACGGACGAGACCCTAGCATGCAAGCCAAGGCTCTATACTGCCGATTTGCACCATTTTTGAAAAGTAGGCGGGGCTTCTCCGTTTGAATGAACATTTAAGTATGTTCGCTGACTCTGCTTCACGTTGGAATTCATATGCCGTAAATTTTCGATGGCGTTTCGAAGTAATGAATCCTTCGGAAACAGTCATTCATTTAAGTTCTCTGTGGGCAATTTGAACTCCTTTACAGTCTTCGGCTTTGTAAGGTACTACTATGGTTTTTTAAGGCAAAGCCAGCGATCATCCAGAATCACAGATTAGGGGTTCGCATATAGAAGACAAGGTTCTGAATAACTCGATAGTGAAGAAAAAAAGCAGAAGAAATACGCCGACTGCCCCAGACAGAACAAATCCCGACCTCAGTTTATCGTTAGGTTACACGTGCCAACTCCATCTCCAACACTTCCCCCTCATCCGCACAGCTGATTACTCTATAGGAATTTCACGACAGTACAAGTGACCTGAATGGCGGGCCTCGAGGGCGAATTCCGGAGGCGGAGTCACTGGAGAAGAGGAGGCGTCACTGAACCTGTATTGCGCTATAGCGCCCCACTCTTACAATTTGCCGCGAAACCAGTACAAGATTGACCACACTACCCTGCTGACGCCAAATTTTCAACTTCTACACCTGATCGCGTACCGTGCCTTTTACTAGGTGTACAAACGTCATGAGGGTCTGTATTTTGGGAAATATTTCGCGAATACGTCTTGGTGGGATCTTCGTCGGGAAAACCGCACCGCTACATGTATAGTTTCACATGGTGCACCTTTTCGGCTTTGCAGAATTCCTAGGAGAAAGATGTTATAAATAAATATAAATATTAAAAAAACTTTCAATTGCCATAATTCTGAATGCAAAAATACCATTTGTTGCAATGGGTGTATGCTACGCATTACATGATATTTTTCGACTCTTCGAAGTCGGGAAGATTTGGCTCCTTGACGATGTGAACGCGGGTCGAAGGTGTATGTATGAGCGTATAAAAAAATACCATTAGAAAATACAGAAGTATGGACTATAAAGTAGTTTTTTTCAAGTAAATGAACTATGGTTTTGCGCTCATGAGCTCATCCATCTGCAAGAGCATTTAGAAAACCCTTCGTCCAACGACTTTTCTGCAGCTGTGAAATATGTGTTAGGTTGCCGTGATTCGTGCCGATTTCTGTCGGAATAGAAAACTCCTCTCCGGTTATCGCCGAATACATGTGACATGTTGAAGTGTACTGTAGGGTCGTTAACGAGGAGTCCGAAGTTTGGAGGACGGTTCAAGAAGTCGGCTAAGTGAATTATCAGAGCCATGAAATACCACTAATCTGATTTAGAGGAACGGTTCAACTGCTAAGCCAAAGGCAGTACGAGCTATTGTAGAGGATTTCACCCTCGCTTCTGAGCCATCTTTTGCGCGAGGACTGCTTCAGGATGCAAATGCGAGGTTTTGGAGCCGACAAGTGGGCGCACTCGCAGCAAGATCGTTCCTCATCTGAATGGGCTAGACTACCGTAACCTAATGCCTAGATGGAAACCGCCTACATAGATCGACCACTTCTGAGCCGCACCACTGACTAGCTCGAAGGAATTTTTTCTGACTGCTTGGGTAGGGCTTTCTCTCACTGAACATGAGAGCGGACCATTATGAGAAAAAATGCGACACGTTCAATGGCCACTAGGCGGCCGTGGTTCGGCGCGAGAGGAGATTGAACTCCGATTTGCTGGACTAGGCAGCGTACCCTGTTTCGGAAACAATGAGAATACAAGCACACTTTCACTGCAGATACGCGCATGAGGTCGGCTAGGAAGCTGGTCGCAGCCAGGCAGAATAGGCTTCCGAAAGTGTGCGTTTTTCATGTTGACTTTCAGTTCCTTCCAGTAAAAATGACACCCCACATTGTAGGACTTGTTTTGAGACCGCTTAGCGCTGATGTTTCGCCACAGAACTGATTTTTGTTTCGCGCTCTAACCAGCATGTGATAGTAGGAAAAAAATCGGAGCAGTATGGCGACGGAGGGGGGGGGTTGCAGTTTGTATTAGGTTGTCCGGAAAGTTCTCAGCGTTTTGGGTGTTTCACTTTAAACGATCGTAACTTTTTTAATACTCATCGGATTTAATCGAAATAGGCACCATTCGAATCAGCACACTTTTGCCAATGTGACAGCAGTCGAGAAATCCCATCAAAGTAAAAAACTGGGTGGTCGAAAATTCACGAAATCCACTAAGGCTTTTTTGCCTGGTCCTGATTGATGAAGTTTTCCAGCAAGGGAGTTCTGAAAATGTTAGAAAAGGTGATAGTCGGTTGGCGAAAGGTCTGAAGAATATGGCGGTTGAGGTAGAACTTCAACCCCCAATTCGTTCAATTTATGGATAGTGATTTGTGAAACGTGTGGGCGGGCGTTGTCATGCAAAAGAATCGGACCCTTTCTGTTGGCTGCAGCTGACAAAATTTTCGGTACATTTCGTCGATTTCTTCACAGTAGGGTTCTGCTGTGATGGTTTGGCCTGGTGATAAAAAGTTATAGTGGATCACACCAGCCGATGACCACCAAGCCGTGACCAGAATCTTTTTTCGTGAGGGTTCGGCTTTGAAAATTACCTCGGTGGTTCGTCGAAATCCAACCACTGTCCGGAACGTCTCCTGTTATCATACATGACCCATTTTTCATCACAGGTGACAATTCGGTCCAAAAACAGGTCGTTTCTGCTGCGCAAAAGCAATGCAGAAGGAACCTCGAGACGTGCCGATTCCTGCCGGTCACTCCGATTGTGGGGCACCGTCCCAATGCGTTCCAGACCATCTGCAACAGTGGATTTGCCAAGGCCTAGCTCTTCTGCTATCTCTCGAACTGTTTGGGATGGGTCAGCCTCCAAAATCCCCCTAAAATCCTCGTCAGATATTGCTTTAGGTCGACCGCTATGAGGTTCATCTTCAAGGCTGAAATCTCCAGAACGAAATTTGTTGAGCCATTGCCGCACAGTGCTTTCTCTAGCACTATTGGGCCCCCACACCTGGTTAATTTGTTGAGCTGTTTCGATTGCGGATTGCCCCAATTTATAGTCGAAGAAAAAAATCGTCCGAAGTGCTCTTTTCACATGCTTGAAAAAATCTTGAAAAAAGGGTTTATCAAGCAATGGTGAAACGGCAATTATACCATCAGATAGCGCAAGAAATTCTCTACAGGATGTGCTACTGAGAAGCAAGGCAGAATGAGTTTTAATCAATGTGCTACTGAGAAGCAAGGCAGAATGAGTTTTTAATCAGCAGTGAATGTACAAAAATAGGTGCACAAAACGCTGAGAACTTTCCGGACAACCTAATACTTCCCATGGACGTGCCGAGCTATCTTGCGAGCCTTCTTATGAGTGATAAATGTCAAAAGCTTCTACCATGATGGCTCGACAAGCTGATTCTAACATAGCCTTCAGTCATCAGCTTCCCTCATTCTGCCACAAAAACATTCTGTCATCGCTTAGCATAATCCCACATGAAGGATTGTACCTCTGACTGGAATTCATCTGAAAACAAAAAAAAATAAATGCGCGAAGTGTGGAAAATGGAGCAAATGTTTTGGAACCACCCTTTAATTGCAACTCTTTCCCAATACATGAAGGATGGCATGTTCTATTTCAAGCGCCATCGTTCTAGCTATCATGTCCTTTCGGCACAAATCGTTCAGCTTGCTTCAATCAATGAGTCAATGATTCGGTCTAGTTAATCAATAATTTTTTCAAACTCCCATGTTTCAGTGCTTCCAGTCAGTGTTTCCATGTTCAATAGGCTTCTTTTAGCCAACTGTGCCGTACACAAACAGCCAGCTGAGCTGCCAATGCCTACAAAGGTGGCAAAACCCTGCGTTTGCCACTCAACAAAACCAGCAGAGAAGAGCTTCTCGAGAAGTGGGCCAGCCAAGCGCTATCCGGGCTAATGGCAGCGCTTGCATCAAGAAGGTTAGTTAGGTTACTGAAGTTAGCCACTTCTCAAACAACTAATTAGGTCCTAATGCCAGATATATGACAGGGCATCATCAAAAAGTGCAGTCAAGGGAGGAGGTCTGGGACAGAGTCGTCAAAAGTTTATCGTAATGACTGAATCCAAGATAGCCCTTTCGGAAGCAATCTGCATTTCAGGCTCGAATTGGGGAAAATCAGCAATTACTCAATAGGATATCGAAACACGTCTGAAGTTGCCCTTTAGTCGTCGGAACCCCCGTCGCTTACTTTATCCATTTTTCATTGAAGAAAAGAGTGGTGATACTTTGGAACCGGTTTCCAGTGGTACATCGAGTTTCAACGTTTTTGTGGTCTCTCGAATGTTTCCTCTGAAGCCGTCCTGAATCTTACCGGATTGGAAGAGAGGTTTTTGCAATCCGATAAGGTTGGACTTGTGAGCGTGACTCCATAGAAATCCCACTGTCTCTTATAGAAGCCATTTACAAACCTGATCGTGATTGGACTTCAGGATCATCGTCATCAGGGTCTTTAGCAAGCCTTGGGACTTATTTCAGTTTCGGGAGCTAATGCACACCTAGCTACTGACTATAGTTAGCATAGAAGTGAGGGAATTTTGGGGCTAGACGGGGCCTCTCTAATCCAGAAATCACCCTTTTTTCCAACGACAATCACATTCGGCTGGGCGCAGCATATTCCTAGAATGCGATGCTGATTATCTCTTTCATTTCTCCTTAGTTCACATATTCAAACAGACCTCGAGCCGAAAGCATGAGCTAGAGGGGTAGGGCATCAGTCGAGCGACGCCCTGCACAGGGTACAGTATCGTGATGTTCGAAGTGGTCGTGTTGGTACGACCCCCCCCCTTCGAGGAGGGTGCCCTTCTCCAGCACCTACCTACCAATTTCCCAACATGCTCCAGTTTTCCACAGGGCACATCATTGGTTGGGGATTTTAGTCAAGTTCGTTGAGTGGCAAACGCAGGGTTTGCCATCTTTGTAAACACTGGGCTTGCAAAACTTCTTGGTGCTTTCGGTGGTCGAGCCGCCCGCAACATTATTGAAGTACAAGCCACTAGTGAGACCGCGCCACTATTGAGCTACTATTAAAACTCCAAGTCATATCATTCTTATCCAAACTTTTCCTATCCATTCACTTGTAGATTCAAGTGAAGAGCTGGTTTAGTGGAAGCGATACGGTATCTGGTTAACCTTCGACACAGAAATGTAAAATCATCTGATTTGCAATCTTTGAGAGGGGTCCCATGTCAAAGTTCCCTCACTCTCTCACTTTACACTTAAAGGTACTTGGCACGTTGATCTGGTACTCGGTCTAAAATGCTCGCAAGGTACTATAAAGTGGCAAAATCGGCGTATGAAACGAAGAATTAACGGGTCAAAACGCGCTGCGACAGAAAAGTTCAATTCTTAATGACTCAATTGGAAAAATGTTGGCCACGATTTCCCCCAGGCGGTTCGTGAGCACCCGCCTATGCGATAGCACGGCATGCACGGGTGTCGCACTCATACTAGTACCCGTAGCACCGCGGGCGGCCTTCGCGTTTCAGTACCTTCGCTGTCTTATTTTACTTCAACAAGATGAAGCAATAGAGAGTCATTTACTCTGTCGGTCTCGATTTGTGGCATGGCGGCATTTGGCTGGGTCGTCCCGCGTTTTGGTATAAGTTGCCAGGTTGATAGAGCCGTTGCGGGGTTCTTCCTTAGGATAGGGGCGTAGTAGTGTCCTGCGTGGGGCGGAATTCCCGTTCTGCCCCAACATATTTAATTCTAGCGGCGCGGTTAGGACTGCTAAGTGTCCGAGGCTGGCGTGAGTGAGTGTAGGGGTAGCTAGACGTGTGGCTCTACAGCCTGCGAAAAAAAAAACTTTGGAAAACTACAATAGTGCTCGATCGTTCTTGACTCGTGTGTCAAAATAAGTCGTAGATATATGAAATTATGCCTTGAAGACTGTTGCAAATGCAGTATAAGAGACCGCTAAGACAAACCAAAAAAAAGTACCGTTGTGATCTAGGTTCCGGCACCCAAGGTCAG
This sequence comes from Cooperia oncophora, assembly GCA_036418165.1. Taxonomy (NCBI): domain Eukaryota; kingdom Metazoa; phylum Nematoda; class Chromadorea; order Rhabditida; family Trichostrongylidae; genus Cooperia; species Cooperia oncophora. The sequence goes on along the minus strand of MU913270.1, from coordinate 13,982 downwards.
CATGGATAGCGAAAAAAAGCCTTCTCCTCAACCCCAGATGGCATTTTTGAGATGATTTTCGAAAATTATCTTGGTGACCAGAACGACTCATGAGTCCGTAAAAGAGTCGACAATCAACGAGCAACTACAATCGTCCTAACATACAACGCTGCAGACAACATGCGGTACACGCAAATACCGCTGTCCTGCCAGTGTTGTGAAAAGACCAATGCGCCACACAAGAGCCATTCTCTGGGCTCTTGCATCCTGCTATTTCGTGGGACGAAAGTGGTTCAGTCTATGCGACTGCGCACATGGATACTACATGCAAGCGAGCATTTCGTGGATCACTTGATCGTGAGACTGTCTTTGATGTCCCAAGTGAACTAAACGGTTCAGCGAACTTGTGTCTGCAGCCCGTCGTTTTCACATGAGAGCAGTGTTTTTATGAAATAGAACCTCTTTTTTGCATAAGTCTACAAAAGGAATCGCTGTCGGTGCTTTCATTCACGCTATATTTTTAGGAGATAAGCGAGGAGATATACCAGCGCACCCAGAAGATGATAAGTTTGTGAACCGATAGACGTTTTAGGAGCGCAGTCATCCATCACATCATCTTTCTCCTGCGCAAACGCTGGTGGCTCTGTACGCGGTGAACGCCCTATGAATCCTTTCCACTCGGAAAAAAAACTCCCGGATTTTGATTGCCATCACCTATCAGCCACCGAATTCGAACTAACCCTAGGTCTTTATGGTCTGTTCACTGCATCACAGTGACATAGTGAATGTCTATTCGAACCAGGAGCAGAAGAAACATAACAGAAGTAGGAAGTAGAAGAATGTGGTACAACTGTACGTTGAAATCCACTCCAGTAGAAAGTTGTCATGATAAAGGCTTCCTGCCCTGTTGATCCATGGGTCCAGCTAGGTCGGGAGCAGTTTTTTCTCTGTACATGCATATGCGGCTGTAACAGCTCTTTCGCTGCTGAGCTCAGACTAATGGTACGATAATTCGGTACTTGTTCTGAAGTGCTAACAGGGTGCTGTATAGTGCGGAAAAACGAAGTGAACGGTCACAAAAAGTCAAAAACTTGCGAAGAAACTTTCGTTCTTTATGACAGGTTCGGGAGAGTTTACCGTAGGCATCTCGCCAAATAGCTCGACACGTAGGTTTACGGGCTGCGCGCCACGTACTCATGACAGCGGCCGGGGTGGGGGGACAGGGGGGCGGTGGCAGTGGGCGGCAGTGGCCGCTATCGGCTTGGTCATATAGTGTGTAGGGCAGAATGGAAGAAGCATAGCGGAGGCGATCAGGGGTACGGGGTCGTGCTCGATGTTGGTGGAGCGGGCGCGTGCGAGTGCCGAGACGGGTGCAGGATTTAGAGAGAGATGTTTAAGTTAGATTCGAATGGCGTGGTAGAAAGAAAGCGCGCGGGAGGACGGGGGCGACTGTTCGGGATGTAGCGCTAGGCCGGGGTAGCTCGGCTGCGCTGGCCGGCGGTGGTCGTCCGATGTGAGTGAGGCCGGCGTCGCGGTGTGTGAAGGACTGAGCTGGACCGGTGAGACGCCGGCAGCGGGGGAGTGGGCGGTGGGGGAGTGGCGTGGCAGGAGCGATGTGAGGCTGGCGATGTATGGGGCGCTAGCATTCCTTTGCCTCTCACTACTCTCAGGTACGTGGGATAAAGACTAGAACATTTTAAAGACGAATGTCTCTTTTTCAAGTGGTTTTTCCGGTGCTTGATCTTCCGAAATGTTTATTTATCATTCTTTTCTAGCGTTTGCGTTTATCCTTGGTAATTACTAAGGATAGTGTGCTGCAGGAACTTCATCGGGAGAATCCTCTGAAAATGAGACATTCTCGTATCATGATCAGATGGCATGATGAAACATAGTCAGATATACTTCAAATCGTTTATGCTTTGGCACTCGAGGTTAGGGTGGAATGGACGTACATAAACAAACAGCTTACTCGCATACAATCTGCTTGCATTCAGTTAACTTGTAAAATCATCAAGGTTGATACGCCCTTTTCGAAGTCGTCTTTCATTTTCACCAGCGAATGGAAATGTACGAATGTTTGACTTGAAAGGTGGTTCACAGTAGGCCGTCAATGACCGAATCTGCTTTGCATGTGTAGGATACTGTGAATATGGTAGCACAGTATATTCACAGGAGCGACACTGTGATTATGGTGAGCCGGGAGACCTTATGCCCAAATGAAGCCGCTTCTAAATGATATATTCACGCTTTTTTGGTAAATATAGCTGAATGTTTTTGGAAAGACTCATTTCCGCCTTGAAATTCGCAACACCCTCATCTTTATTAGTCCTATTTGTAAGCATTACTTATTTATCGAAAAATCTCTACGGCCTATTCCTCTGTTTACCGTGCTTATTCTTGCTTTAGTGTCCGGTATGAGAAGCAAGCAGGGTTTCCAGTTCTTTGTAAAGCACTCACTTGGCCCAGTGAGCTTCGAGAAGAACACCGTCCCTTCTACTTTACCAGAGGGAGAATTTTATTCTGGAAGAACAAGTGTTTTCTAGAAAGCATATGTTGAATATTCCTGCTTCTAGTTGCGAGCGACTAGGTTTTCAACTTCTGTGCGGTAACTGTCATGAAAGCAAAAGTTGGTAGCATTCCATGAACAATAACTCTGAGGCAGACAAGCTCTCAGATATTGCTGCAAAACTATCGTGACAATATTATGTGAAGGGTGCTCCTCTGAGATGAGCCATGCATCCGATTTTCATCCGGTATTCAAATCAATTTTCGATATGCTTGTGGAATAAAGGTAGTTAGTGAGCTGTGCTAGAATTTCTTGAGCAAACTCAACTTGCTTCAGACTTGTCTGCTTTTTTAGTTCCTTTCTGAAGTTTTTTTCATACAATTCAAGTGAAGAACTTTGCAATATTTCAACACTTTCAAACGTGAACGAGACTTGGTCTGGCCCTCCCCATCTACTAATGCACCCTTCGATTTCTTAAAAATTCCAAAACTAGCAAAAACAGCTGCAATTAAAGCGTTTTTCAAAATCAGAAGATTCTTGGTCATTTTCTTTGACGCAGAGTGATCAGAAAGAAGTTCGGAAGCACACTGAACTCTACACCACTGGATAGGAAGCAGCTCATTGTGAGTAATCCCTTTGCTATGAAAAGCGACGTTCAAAAATTCGTTTTGAAATGTTCTGTGAGTCAAAAAACAAACATTGAGAGGGAGATTGCGGGGTCCTGTAGTTTCTTATGTAGCTGTAGGCTCGAAATATCTTCCAGGCTGGTTCAAATGGAGGCTGATAGGGCATTTTTTTTGATAGGAAGGACACTAGCAACAGGAACCATTTTCGAGGTTTTCACGATAGACCCCAACGTTTCAGGATTAAAAAATACACAGTCGTTCACACCATGCCAAGCTTTCAGCGGATCTGAATAACTCGATAGTGAAGAAAAAAGCAGGAGAAAGACGCCGACTGCCCCCAGATAGAACCCATTCCGACCTCAGTTTATACGTGCCAACTCCATCTCCAACACTTCGCCCTCATCCGCACAGCTGATTACTCTATAGGAATTCCACGACAGTACAAGTGACGAATTTCATGCTTTTCCGTCCTGCAGCTTCGTTTTTCACTGAAAGGCGGGCCTCGGGGGCGAATTTCGGAGGCGGAGTCACTGGAGAAAGGAGGCGTCACTGAACCTGTATTGCGCTATAGCGCCCCACTCTTACAATTTGCCGCGAAACCAGTACAAGATTGACCACACTACCCTGTCGACGCCAAATTTTCAACTTCTACACCTGATCGCGTACCGTGCCTTTAATAAGGTGTACAGGCGTCATGAGGAGTCTGTATTTTGGGAAATATTTCGTGAATAAGTCTTGGTGGAAACTTCGTCGGGAAAATCGCACCGCTACATGTATAGTTTCACATGGCAGTAGTCGTGGGTGCTCCTTTT